>CAEFZY010011011.1:0-41768 GCA_903066815.1 Brachyrhaphis roseni
TATATATATATTATTGTTATAAAGACTGTATCAAACAAGTAGCCCTTCGTGTTACTCTGTACCCGTGAAGTAGCCCCCAGTCTCAAAAAGGTTGGTGACCCCTGAGGTAGAGAGTGCTGTTGCCCCCTTGTGGATGACAAATAACACACATGTTGAGAAATATAAACTAAAATCAATGACTAAAAGTCAAAATAACTTCAGTACTATCTACGCTTATTATATAAATATAACAACTAAAACCTTTTGTCCTGTTTGTTTCAATATGATGCCACTCATAATGCATAAAGCACAAGACTGAAAAGTAGCCAACAAGCAGCAAATTTCAATCTCATTTCAAGTCCATTGAAAAACTTTTTGTGTAAAATCTGTTACCACAGCTACGAAGAAGCATTACATGTAAACAGTTAATGGGTTAAGTGAGTTTCATGGTCTATTAGATATAATGTGGTTATCTAACTCCAATAAATAATGTCTTTGAGCAGAAGGTCACTGGAGTGATTTTGTTTTGATCAAAGATTGCATAAATCATATTCCTAAAGGATCTTCTCCTTACAAAAGAAACCAGAATCAGAACCACAATTAATAAACACCAAATCTAATATAAAGTCTTTTGAAAATAATGTTTTTGTCACTGTGTTTTTTGTGTTTTTTTTTTTATTTTTATTTTTTTAGAAATTCTTAACTATTAAGAGATATAAATGAAATGGTTTGCTCACAGGGACGTTGGAGGCAAAATAGCAAGGAAGGAAAATATGATGAAAAAACTCAAACAATCCTTGATTAAGACTGGAAAATATTCAAAACCTTTTACTAAGACATTTCATCCTAAGGTTAAAATGGTAACATTTGTGGTACAAAATAAATCTAAAAGGGTTTGCAGGTGTATACCTTTAAGATAAGCAAAGCCTAAGAAATGCTGTCTAGTCCTTAAAAGATCACAGGAAAGTAACAGAACAAACTGAACTTCTAGAAGTACTTTATAATATTTTTTGCCAGAATTGGTTTGTACGTCGAAATGTTATACCTAAAAAAAACGTCTGTGAAGGTTTGGAGGCAACATTTGACACCCACAACTGATCTGATAGGCTGATGTTCAGCCTCCAGGGGTAAAGTTCAGCTTAAACTCATCTTACACATTGACATGAGATGGGCCGCAGAGCGGAGTCTGTTTCTCCTTATGATCCTTTTCTTTCCAGCATCGGTCTCTCAAATGACTTTGTTGTTGAATTCGAGACACATATTAAAATTAAACAGGCACATCCCTGAGGAGCTAAAACATCTGGAGCTGTCATGCAAAATCCATGAGTCCCCAGAAGCATTAGAGTTTCATGTTCAACGGTCTGAATGCGTTTGATTGACAGCCAGCCCTTGGTGGCATGAGGTCTTGAGAAGGGTAAAAAGGTGAGACAGAGTGATTTAAAACCGCTGATATGTCACATGGTCGGGTCAGGCTGAAAAAGAAAACACATCTTCAGAAATCTATCTACGTACCTTCCTGTTTACTGCCTACAAACCACCTACTGACTATTACTTATTTATGCTGTTATCCTCTTGCTCTGAGTAATTTGTGTTGTTTTTGTAAAGTACCAGGTTGAAAGAAATCTCAATGTAATTTGCCTGTGCTTTAATTTTAGGTTTACATATAGTTATATCAGACTGTTTTTGCAGTGTAAAGAGAAAAATTGGTTCAGCAGCACTATATTTTATCATTTTTACTCCATAATCCCCCTAACAGGACAATCTATTGCAGTTGTACAATGCAATTTCAAGTACTTTCTGACAAATCCTCTTGAGATCGATCATCTTATTAATTCACATGCATTAGTCCAGGAAATTCTGATGTTGTATCTAATTTTTCTAAGCTGTACACAAAAAAAACCCTCAGAGGATTTAACAATGAAGCAGCTGTTGACATCACTGGGACATTTTTAGCATTTTAACTCTCTTTGCATATATTCCTAATCTTTCTGGGGAAGAAAGATTAGGAATATCTTTCTTCCCCAGAAGAAGAAAGATATTCTTCTTCTGGAAGAATATCTTCCAGATATTCTGGAAGATAAGCAGAGCCTTTGGATCCAAAGGCTCTGCTTTTGGATCCAAAAGCAGAGCCTTGGAGACCGAAGAGGTTAGATGAAGCATTTAGAATGAGAAAATAAGAGGTAAGTCCAGTGATTTGGGTGCAGGTTGAAAGAACATGTAGGGAAGAGAGAAATGGAGGAGAAAAAGATAGCAGGAAACAGAAAAGAAGTGTTAAGTAGGTTCATTAAACTTCTCAGGTAGGAACTTTTTTCCTAGGCTTATGTTTTCATCCAGATGAAAAAGAAAAGTGATCTTGTAAGAGTGAGCAGACAGGGGAACTTAAACGGCTCTACTGATGGATAGATGAGAGTCAGTTGTCTCAAAGGACAGTCAGGGGTCAAGTAGACATTCCAACACACAAAGAGAGGGAGAACACAGGAAGATAACCCTAAAAAGAAAACTGAACATCCAAACTCGTATCTCGGGCTGCAGGCTGTTTTAACAGGAGTTCATTCTCCTCATTAGATGGTTTGTCCCTAACCACATGTGTCCGAATGCACTTTCTTCCTCAGCATCATGTCTAACTTTTCAGTTTAGTATCATTCCCTCGTCTATGTGGCCTTAGACTCCTGATTACACGGTATGCTTTCACATTGATTTAATAATGTACTGTAACTTTGCAGAAGTGATATTTTAGTATTATAATGCATTTTCTTTTTACACAAAGGTCACAAGACAGCTGGAGCCACGCTGATTGAGGAAAATCTAATTAATTATCCATTTGCATTGCAGATTAAGCGGTTGTGTAGAATCATCCAACTGAAAGGCAATGAGGAAAAGTAAATTGTTACAGGAGAAGAGAAAGGTAAATTAAAATAAAAGTCAATGCTGTATGAAGAGTGAGTGTGGAGATCTGCGAAGTAAAGTTATTATTTGCTCCAATGGCGGCGTAATGGTTGCTGATCTAGCTTAGTTTTTTAAGAATAAGAGATGCAATCATTGTCAGGGAGTGATTGTAAGAGTATGAAACATCATTGTTCCCCCTAGTGTGGCCAAACTTTAAATTAATCTTCGTGCACTGCAGAGCTGGAGGAAAAAATTAATACTGCATGCTCTGGAATACATTCATGGCCTTCAAACAAAGCTCCCCTATCAGAATCGACTGTAAACAGGAGACTCTTTGCTGCAGATCTGACAATGTGCAGTACGTTGTAACAGCGATGCCAAACGTCACTGTAGAAAACAGCAGTAAGTGTTGTTTCAACACAGACAGATTTGTTCCTATAAACTTTTTCCTTATCTGGAAGTGAATATGATCAAGTGGAAAGAACATTAACTGGAAAGAGAAAGAGGAGGAGAGAGAGCAAGACAGAGGTAAAGTAAAACTGAATAGTTAGGACTCATCTAAAGCTTGGTGCAGTTGAAATGATGAAGCAGAGAAAACAGGTGTGTATCACATTGGCAAAATAAGAAGGTAAAGTATTACTATTAGATTATTTAATATTCTTTGTCAAATAATGAAACACATGAAAGTGGACAATTATTAGGTCAATAGGAAAACAATAATTTCCTATTTTTTATAAAAAAAATTATCAGCAGCCCCAGGCATGAACTGGTTCCTGTCTTTACAGCTCTTCACCCCTAAACAGAATATGTATGAAAATGTTTGCAATTAATACATATTGGACCACATTTGGGCGCCCAAACAAAACAAGCTCTTAATTTAGTTGCATATTGTACAATTATAGCATATGATAAATCTGCTCTTATTGCAATACGACATTAACAATCACTTGTGCTGACCTTTTAAACCATGCCTGCTTTTTAGTTGAAACTAGCTTTCAACATAAAAGCAGCCCACCTCATGTCCAGTTGAATGAAACTGTGATCAACACAACTACCACATGCTCGTCTGTACCAAGGTAACTGGTCACAAACATCCCGTTTTCTTGTCATAATGACACTGTATGACAGTCAAATCAAAGATCAATAAGTAAATGTAGTTACTCTTGAATTTTTGTGTGTAAATTCCAAAGGTAGCTCTATGGCAGCATGAAAACATGCTGCAGTAACTGTAGTCCTCATATCTAAGCACCTTGTTTATGCTAATGTTTATTCTTTAGGCATATTCCTGAAGGTAGATTTTCACAAGCCGATATTATTTAAGTCGTTACTCACCCGTTTAGTAAAAAATGCATCCTACACAAAGAGACTTTGTGCCCCTCATTCTTCCTCTGACTGCGAAAGACTTGGGCTTTATGTTGATTTCTCCGCTGTACCTGCAAATAACCTTGCAGACCTGATGTAGGACTGGGATAATTTTCTTGGCTGTCGTCTTTACCTCAGTGTTGGCTGATAATGTAAAAATGACTCAAATGTATTGAGTTTCACTATCTCTGCCATTATAGCCACTGTTTGTTTGTCTGAGGTTTGCTCTACTTCCTCATGGGGATGGAGCCGGCATCATGTGGATAGACTTTCCAAGATGAGTTGCTCATTCAGTATTTGTTTTTCTTCTATGGACTATTTATATAGGCCAAGATAATGAAAAATCTTAACACAATTCCAAGAATAATGGTAAAAAACAAGAGTTGCAATTTTGCCACAATTCTAGATCGAAATAAGTGTGCTCTGTGTGTTTCTGGAAGGTCTGAAAAGATCTTGATTGAGTCTTGTTTTTTTATTTTCCCCAATGACTAAATTGAGATTGCACAAGAGGTTAGAAACAACCATATTTGGGCACTGTAATGCAGCCTGGATGTCCTCTTTGTATGATGGAGGGAAGTTACTAAGCTTTAAATCTGCCTGAACTGAAACTTCAAAAAACAAATTCTAGTTAGGATTTCGCTGCTGCTTTCTGGACCAGCAAGGATAAGCTGCATTGCCTAATTTATCTAAGTGAAAAAAACCCTCAAAAATCTAAAACTTAAAACCATTGTGTCTTATGTTGCTTAATAAAGCTGATTTTATTTTACTGCTAAACTGCTGTGCTTTTTAAAATGCAAAGCCATGTGATGGAAAAAACGCTGACCTGTGACCTGCTGTCATTCCTGTCTCCCCTTCTCCTCTCTAACTACTGTATCAGCAGCACAGCGGGACATTGGTCGTGATTATGCATCAGTCACTGAGGGATGTCCCTGGTTATGCAATCGCAGTCCAGTGCTGCTCAGCATCTCAGGAGAAAGAACCTGAGCGCTTTTTAGCCCTGGAGTGACCCTAAGAGTAAGGAGAACATGCTTTGTACCTCACTTTGTGAAAAGTTATAACACAGGATATTAAGATTGGATTTCATATTTTTAGGTGCCCAAATTTTGTATTAATCATTTCAGATATTCAAAGTTTTATAAAGATTGCTGTAAGAGATTCACAAATCAACTGAACAATGCCTGAAAATGAAAACATTAATTCATAAGTTCTCTCAGATATTACATATTGAATTTATTTTGCCTATTTCGACCTCTTCAAAGTAATAAAACATTCAACAGGCATCCAAGATTAAATAAGGTCATTACTAAATCCAGCCATCCCGAGAGCACCAGACAAACAGATTAATCCCTGGTTTGTTTTGATGTTTGATTATTAGCTCAATTTTGTCATAGAACAATAATATTATCAATGTACTACAAAATTACAAGGTTTTTGATCATGTTCAGATGAAAGAAATTTACAGTCAGCTCATCATTCACTGTCGACATCCCATTTTTAGCAAGCTGTGCCTGCAAATTCACAGACACACCAGCTCATATCTGGGCTGATTATCTAACCGTCAAGGAGCTTCTGCACCAGGGTGGCTGGGTTGTGCAGAGTACAGAGGGCCAGGCAAATTTTCCTGCAGTTCTTCTGTAGGGACACCTAATCACAAGTGACAGAGAGGCACAACTGGAAATTTGAAGGTAATTCATGTTGAAGTCAGGAACATTTCCAAGTCTTTCTTCCCCAGACAAAAAAAATATGATTGTGACATGATGCTTGTATTGTTATGTTGATTTTAGGCATTGACACGCACCTGCAGTATGTAACTTTTATATATACATATTTGTTGAAATGTCATGGTAGTTTGGTATGAGACAGATATTCTTTGAAAAAAATCACGCGTTAATCTCGGTGCTAACTGGAAACAACCAATCAGAGCCAGGAGGTGGGTCCCAGCGCTGTAAATCAT
This sequence comes from Brachyrhaphis roseni, assembly GCA_903066815.1. Classification (NCBI taxonomy): domain Eukaryota; kingdom Metazoa; phylum Chordata; class Actinopteri; order Cyprinodontiformes; family Poeciliidae; genus Brachyrhaphis; species Brachyrhaphis roseni. The sequence continues at coordinate 6,182 of CAEFZY010011011.1, forward strand.
GCCTGTGTACATCGCTCATACCCCCCTTGCTCTCTGCTATATCTCAACTTTAGAGCCTGTTGTGAATGCTAAGGCTAGTTAGCATGGCCAAATAAGATGTGGATAAACAGTTTTGCTGTAATGGTAAGTTGCTTCTCCGCCATTACCACATTGAGCAGGGCATACCCGAGGATGATTGACAGCAGTAACACCTTCCTCCTGGCTTTGATTGTTTTTTTTTTATATTGCTCCAGATGGCAATATTTACGGAAGAGGATTAGGGCCACCGAAAAAAAAAATAATAATAATTCTGAGATTAAAGTCAGAATCCTGACTTTAATCTCAGAATTCTGAGATTAAAGTCAGAATTCTGAGATTAAAGTCAGAATTCTGAGATTAAAGTCAGAATTCTGAGATTAAAGTCAGAATCCTGACTTTAAAGTCAGAATTCTGAGATTAAAGTCAGAATTCTGAGATTAAAGTCAGGATTCTGACTTTAAAGTCAGAATTTTTTTATTTTTTTTTCAGTGGCCCTAATCCTCCTCCGTACAATATTAGCTCAGGGAGGAGGTGGAGGAGCTTAATTTTTTTTTTTTTTTCACATATAATCCATCTCATATTTTACTGTCACAACATGGTGACAGTTTTAACAAATATATTAAGAAAACATCTTTTTATAATAGTTACACACAGCAGCTTTAAAAGTGTATGGAGAATATTCTTACAAACACTGTTTTCTGCATTTTTGGGCTCAGACAGTCTGTCTGAATGCAACAGCCATCAGACAGATGGCTGTTTCTTGAGACTCTCCATCTCAAGAAAATCAGAAAGAACAGAGTTACGTCACTCCTAGAAGAATTTTCAGAGAGGTTGGCTGCGGGTATGATGTCCACTTTGATGCTTTGTTGTCTTTTCCCTCTTTCCTGAGTGCTGACGTAGCAGCTGCATGTGTTGTTTTTGATGTGCTGTGGCTGTAAATCTTTCCTTTGATTCTCTCTCTGCTGTGTTGTTCAATCAAATCAACCTGGGCAACATCACCATTAGTCAGACCAAGCATCACACAGACCTGCTGATGACGCAACACCTGATACTTTGATTAGCTGAACTTACATGACCCTGCACGTTACAAAAAATAAGAATGTCACCTTTTACGTCATTAATGTTGCTACTACTCCTTGTACTTATTTGGCATGAAACCATAAAGTTAGGTGCAGGTACTTGCAGAAACGTCAGCATGTATTGGCATCCCCAGTGAAGAAACTAAATTAATCTTTTATTAATCAGTTCTCAGATCATCGGCCAAAGTTTTCCTTGATTTCTAACGCCATTGAAACAGCAGAAGACAAAATGTCCCTTTAGTATAAAGTACCACCTTGCACCGATAGGGGGCAGTGCTGAGCTGATCCCCATTGGTGCAAAGAGCAACAGGTGCTTTTCTGCTCATTGAATAGACTGAAAACAATCAGATAAATACAAAAATTACAGTCGGCATAGAAGTGTTTCATAACTAATCTCCTCCTTGATTATCATTTCTATTGAAGCAGTCGAACTTCTAGAAATAAAGCCAAACAAGGAAGATTTTACAACATGCATGTCATGTACAAATAAAGCTAATATCATCAATGATTTTCAATTTTAATTAGAAAAAGAAAGCTTGTGGAAAAATAATAAAAAATTCTTATTTCACATTATGTAAGGTTTCTTTCTCGTATTAATCAGTACGAACTTTATTAAGATATAAAGAAAAACTTTTAAAACATTTTTTAAAATAAAGGTCAAAATTGAAATATAAGATTCTGTTTTGGATTTTATATATTTGTTCATCCGATTACAGAGGAGTCAGTGTCTGACCCTGAAAATCACTGGACGTCTCTGCTTTTGCGTGGGTGGCACTAGATTTGTGTCTTAAGTGTATTTAATAATTAATTTTCCTTGTGGCAAATTCTGGAACAATGTATCTTTTCACATGTGACATCAATGTTAACTTTAAGTTAAAATTACACATGCTGATTCTGACCTTGTTGTTGACGTACAACTCCTACATCATCAGCGCCACTTTAGTCCCAGACCAGAGTTCATAACCCAGACATGTACTTTTAACCAAGAAAGTTGTAAAATTAGTAACATGTGCCTCTGAGATCATTCTGTGCTCTTGTTGCTCCCGTCTCTGCTGACAGCATAATCAGCCGTGATCAGAGGAATATCCCTGCGAGTGCCAGCCGACGTCTTGCTTAGCCACAAAGCTGGGATCACATCTGAATCCACGCAAGCAGAATGATTACATAGAAGATGGTGTGGTTTGGAGGGACGGGGAGGGATGACTGTACCAAAGTCAGCAGCAGCAGCAAAGCCAGAGGTCACAGTTATGCAACAACCCTAAAGTTAGACCTTCACAATGGAGGAGACCTCAAACAGCAGCTTTGTTGCTGGCTGCCATTATCTTTCAACAGAAATTCAAGCACTTATTACAGCTTATTTAAACATGTAGAGTTTAGCATTTCAAACCAGAGTGACCAGTTGATTCAATTGTCATTTATTTTTATGTTTATTTTTATTTATTTAGCCTGTTTTGTTAGAAAAAAGAGCACAATATTCTTTTATGAAGGTAGGCCCCATATGGGTAAACTTGTACCAGCGGCCTCCTAATGGTAGCGGCTGTTCTTGATATGGGCAGTTTCCCAGGGTGGCAGAGAGGGGAGGGTGACCAAGAACTAGAAAATAAAATATATCTTATCTGTCAGCTGTGTTTGCTCCTACCTGTATGCATATGCAGTGGGATAAGATGTCCTTGCTTGCTGCGAGTACTGAAAGACTGGGTTGCCTGTTGTCTACCGAGGAAAAAAAAAAATCTGATAATTTTATGCATTTTAATTTGTTGGGGGTTGGTTTGCCCAGGGCACCATTGCTGTTAGAACCGCCCCTGCCTAATGGAGATCAGAAAGCACTGAGGCTGCAAAGGTGAATGTGAGGATTCTCTACAGCAGAGGTGTCAAACTCACATACACAGAAGGACAAAATTAAAAACTACTTTTAAGAAAATTGTATGAACCTAAAAAACAAGCACAGCTTAATATTATTAGCATATATAGTATTAAGTTATATGTGCTTAATACAATATAGATAAAATTACCCTATTATTTACTGAATAAAATGTTATTTATTTGCTTTCTCACTATTTCTTATCTTCTTGTTTGAATTCCAATGGTAATCTTTTTCTTAACTACACTGTAAAAAGTGCCTATAATTCACAATAAAATTTCTGCAGCTAGAGTTGCCAAAATTTTACCTTATTCATATGGTACAATTCTGGAAACCATAGCTGCTGGAATTTTACTGCAAATTAGCAGGACACAGGTGGCTGCAGCAAAGTATTCTGGGGTTTGTAGTGTTATTGGTGTACATTTAGATTTATATTGTAGGCCAAATATAATTACTCTGAGCCAGTTTTGGCCTGCAAGCCCGAGTTTGACACCTATGTGCTCGTATGTGTTCTTTCTAGCTTCCCCCTAAAGCTCAAAAACATGTATATATTTAAATTGCTTGAGTGCATGCATGCATGGCTGCATGCTCTGTGTTGCACTCTAAAAGTGGGAATTTCTCCAGAGTGCATCTTGCATCTCACCAATGACCAAAAAAAGTAAACAACAGCCGCACTGTCACCCGGGGTTGATAAAGGTGGTAAATAAAAGGACCTTAAATATCTCACTTCTTTAACTTTAATTCTTCTACATGCTGGGATTGGTTTGGAGAGAAAAAAAACATGCACACGAATAACAGGAAAAAGTTACCAATTAGACTTGTTTGATGGCTGACACCTTCAGTTTGAAGTGACAAATAGTTTCTTTGCTGTCACCTCAACAGAGGAAATAAATTACCGAGTTTTAAACATCAAACAACACATTTCTTACTAAAAAGCAAACTTTAAACATCAATTATGACATGTCAGCTAGTAATATACAACTTCCTACTGCTTTCTTTAGAACAAATGGCTTCCAATACTTAAAAAGACATTTCCTCTCCATGCGATTACCAGCCAAGAGAGGAAAGGGCCATTAATGGGAGTCTCCACTCCCAAGATAAAGGACCTGGTAGACAAAGTTGAACTTTCAGCTTCCTGTCAAAATTTAAGTTGGTTTTTGCAATAAAACTAAGAAGTGAGTGGAATTGAGCACTTGACAGTCAAAGGTGGAGGAAACTCCACAGTTATGAGCCACTGTCAGCCTCCCCACTTTCATTATTACTGTGTATGCTCTGCTAACCCTGAAAGGGACTCATCTAGAGATTATTAGGAGGAGGGAAAACTGTTAATTCAACAAGTTGTCAATCTTAGAGGATAATTAAGTGAATAGTAAAGCAAAGAAAGAACAGAAGGGATGAATAAGGGTGCTTGAATCAAGTCTACTGAGGGGACTGACACAGAAATCTATAATGTTTTTATAAATGGCTACAATTCATGAAATGCTGAGGGTTTAAACACTCTTTTCTCATAAAATCAATGGCTTGCTTTGACAGCGTGCTGGTTAGTCAGAGTCACAGATGTTTTCCACTTTGACAAGAGAAGAGAAGATTATTCTCCTTCTGCTAATATAGAGCTGATAGAAATGACTATTTGAGTGTGATGTATTGCCTTGCGCAGAACAGAGGGTTTTATATCCTCCCTCTATTGCCCAATTAAACTGAAAAACGTTTAGTCATCATCGATTTGGCCTGAGGTTACGTCTTCACATCAGTCACCACTGAGAAGGCTCATTGTGTCTCAGCTGGAGAACAGACAGCAGGTCATTAACCCTCTGTGGTGTTCACACATCACAAGCAGAAGCATCGCTGCAGACTGATTTCCTTTTCCTCCGCTCATTTTGTAATGCTTGGTCATTGGAGCATAAAGAACTGCAGCCTGTCAGATGTCGTTTATGTTCCGAAACGCACTGAGCTGTGGATTCTTCGTGTTGTTTCCTACAGTTTGTTCTGATAGTGTCCTAGAGGAATGGTCGTTGCAGGTTCTTATTGTTCCACTGCATACTCAATGGTGCAGCGGCGTGACAGCTGAATGCATCTGGGATCGAAACAAGCAAACAAAAATAAAACTCCACATGATCACTGAAGCTAACACAGGCCACGGAGAGGACAGGATGTCCAATAGAACAAAGTATTTGTATTATTTGGGTAAAATAATGACTTAATAATTAAAGTAAAAGAACAATAATGAAAGGTCACCATCTTTTCTAAATGTAAAGATATTGAAAGTTCCGGTATAAGATGCAAATTGAATGTAAATTGACGTTCATCAGTGAGTTGGTTTAAATTTAGATTCAAAATATAGTTGACAACTTTGTGATGGAAAACATGACTTAACTAAGCAATCTATTTTTATATATTCATTCACGAATATAGATTTCCGTCCATTATTTTAGATGCTTAGACATTATGATCTATTTAAAAAGGTACATCATAATGAAAAAAAAATCATTGGAATTGCTTGGTTTTTTAAAATGAGACCATTTTCCCCAGTTAATAAATGTACTCAATTTAAGATAATAAAAATAAAATATTAGAAAGAATGAAGAGAGCTAAAACACTTTTGTCTAAATGTGTTTTGTAGAGTTGAGATGAAGAGTCTTTGTCTTCAGGAGAAATTTAAATGTCTACAGACTTTAACCTGTTTTCCTTCATCTTCCACATATTTGCATTCTCTGACAGAAACACATCTCTTTTTTAAAAATGTGTCTATTTTTCTTATTTTTGCAAACGTGTAACCTCTTTTGAATTTCTAAAAATGAGAACGCTCACAAGCAAAACATTAAGGAAGGCAAAAATGTTTCATTTCCATTACCAGACAGAAAAATATTATTGCCCTTGATGTAAAAACTTAAATGGAATGATTTTCTAATATATGCATAACAAAAATTACTGACACAAAACATCTTGCTGCTCCTCTGGGAATGTTTTCTTTTTTGTAAGAATGTTTATGTTTTAAACTTACTTTCCTTTTGGGGTGAGTATTTCCTTTCAATGTACTGCTGTTTTTGGCTGTCCTGCATTGGCCTTACATTCCTCTCTCAGTGCTGAATCTTAACTCTCTGCAGAAGTCCTTGAAGAGAGCAAACAGGCGGAAAGATGCAATAAAAATGCATGACACGGCGTTCGTTTCATCAGCTTTAAGTATCAAACCTGATCACCGCTTGCTAGTGTGTGCTCTGATCTTATTCAGCCTCACCTAAACATTGCCTGGTTAAGTCTAGGATGTCTGTTCTGGAAATCTGTTTTCGCAGATGAAATCCTTAACGTCAGAGCAGCAGTGCATGAAAGACCCAAAGCAAACCCCAACAAAAACCCACTAAAGCACTTAAGTCTCAGAAATCTCTCATGATATTACAACTGTGACTAGCAAGCATTTAAAGTTTCATTAGGGCTACAGTTTTATCAACAAAGTACAAGTTTATCTGTTATATAAATCAGAACAACCAGTGATGCGTAGGTACAGATGATGTGGAAAACTGTCAGCCAGAGGTGAAAAGAGACAGTGATTGGCTTTATGATCTCAGTGCAGGATTTGGTCACTTTTTGCTGAATATGAAAGGGAAAACTCCTACAACAATTAAGGCACAGCAGGACAATTGCATAATACGTATCATAACAGGGACGAATAAACTCTGAATCATCTTTTCTTTGGTTGCATAACCTTTCACTGTGGCTAAAATGTTAGCCATGATGGAAGCGGTTGTGACATACAGATTCAAATATCAGATTGGCGAAGGTGTTTTGAAGAACACAATGGAATTGCCTCATACTTTTGTACCTTCAGGTCAGAAAATCAATCAGGCAGCTGCTGCTCATCCGAAAGGCTGCTGCCAGAGAATATGGATCACATTACATCGACCCTAAAATCCATGCATTGGCTCTGTTTATAAAAACAGAATGTAAAATGTAATTGATGGTATGTAGAACCCTTTGGTCATCAGACGGCTCTTCAATCTTATTGGTATCTTTGCTCTTCAGCTGTGGGACAAACTGCTTGAACACCTGAGATGTGGTGAAAGTGTTGGCTCCTTTAAATCATGTGCTTACTGCAGTTTTACTAATGCATTTCTCTGTTTATTTCTATCAGATTTATTTTTTTTCTTTGCATTCAAAAGTCCTGTTTTGTATACCTAATTATTATCTCAAGTTATTGCCATTTCAAATACATTTTACAAGGTTTTCAGTGTTACTATTATGAAGTAAGCACTCCTGTTTTGGTTTTTAATGCTGGTTCGTGGAAAGTAATATATCGTCCAACATTGAGTCACCAGCCTCACTGATGAGTTCATACAAACCAAAACCCATATATTCTAATGCTTCAGTATTCAACACTCAAATACAGTTGTCATTTTAAATTAAATAATATTTTATTATGCTCAAAAGAAAACAAAAACATGTACATGTAACACACACAGCTCTTCTCATCAACTAGTGAGTTGCTGAAAACGCTAACAGGTTTACTGTAGTCATGAACTTCAGAAAAACTGAAAACCGTAACTCACTGTGAAGATAAACTACAGAAATACAATAAAGACAAATGTCAACTCTTCCATGAAACAAAACACTGCATAAAAGACCTCAATTGGTTGAGTCAAGTGAATGTGGGGCTGGAGAATGCCCCACCGCCCCTTTAAGTGCAAGACGTGCAAAATCTGAGGCTGTTTCTTTGTTTGTGAGGTGCACAAAGTACAGAGCATCAATCCAAATGCCTCTCACTTCCCCGACAAGTAATATGAGTTAGGTCTTATCATTTACATAACACAACATGATGGGATTCATTTAAAAAGAATCAAATATGTCAGACACTGAGTCCAAGTGTCTGGAAGCACAAACAGTTCTCTAAGGTGCAGCAGTGAATACGATATGCCTTTCTACAATACACAGGTGAGCTTACATGCTCTGATTTAAGATCTCAGATTATAGTCCAGCTACACAAAAACATATGATGAGAACATGTACATAATTCAGATTAATGTATAAGGACGACCTATGAAAAAATAAATTCATAGTAATTTTATAAAGCTAAGAGGAAAAGTGGCAAAGGAAGCCTAGTGGTCAACGGTGACATTGCATGTCGGATCTTTATAGTGCTTTGCAGATGTGTTTTTACCCTTTTACTTTTCTGTCATGTCATAATCTAAAAATGTTATGCATTTTATTGGAATTTTATGAGATTACACAAAATACTGCTGAATTACAAAGTTTATTTTGTTTTGTTTTTAAATATCTGAAAGTCTTTTATTTGGATTTTGATTCACCCCTCTTTACGCTGATACTCCTAAATAAATAAAGACAATCAATCACTCCACAAAGCTCAAGAATAACAATATGGAGAAATTCAAAGAAGTGTCTGGCTATAAAACTAAATCTCAAGCTTTGATCCTGTCACAAAGCACTGATTAATTTACCAATCAGAGAAGGAACCAGGAAAACCTGAAGAATCTGTCCTCAGGACAAATATTGGGCATGTAATCCAAAAATCTGACTTTAGCGGAAGAGAAGCAAGAACAAAATCATTCTTAGACAACTTGTGTTTGCAGGTTGTCATAAACCATGAAGGGCACATGCAGAAAAAGGTGCTCCAGTCTGATGAGACCAAAATTGTACTTTCTGGCCTCTGTGCAAAACGCTGTACACACTATCCCCAAAATAAAATATGAAACGGCAGGATCCTGCTGTGGGGATAATTATGGACAGGAACTGTGGTTGGAGCTTTGAATGAAGGTTTACATTCCATCATGACAAGGATCCTAAACATAAAGCCTGAACAACACTGGAAGAGTTTACGATCATCAATCTGTGGACATTAAAACCGATGTCCAAGGATGCTTTCCCCACCAACCCGACTGAGGGTGAAATGTTTTGAAAAAAGCGTAGTCAAAAGTTTCAGACAAAAATTTGCAGATTATGTCATGGCAAAATGAGGTTGTTTAAGATTAAATAAAAATTCACAGCAAACTTTTTAAGGCTTTTACTCACAAAATTTTTGAAAGCCGCATTTGCATTTGCAAGCAACTTTTCGTTTGTCATATTACCCCAATAACATGCTTTGAAATTTATGATTCTGATGTGACAAGCATGAAGAAGTTCAATATACTTTTGCAAGGCAGTGTTTATGACAGCTATCTTAAACCAGTGAGATATATCATTTGATCTAATGTTTTCTCATGGAAGAAAAATTAATATTAAGGAGACCAGGAGGTTTGCTTGAACCTGCATTGTGAAAAATAAATACAGGAAAAAACATGTTTGTTTTTTATTATTTTTTTCAAAGCTCTCACTAAAAAAAAAGTTTTATGTGAAGTGTCCAAATATATACATTTTACTTTGACTCATCAAGTGGGTTCCTTATTAACAAGTTTTATTTTGAGAAACTTTTATTTCATAAAATTCTCCTCTTAATACATATCTCAGTGCTTTTCCTTCTCCTTCAGATTAGGGTTTAGAAATCCATACTTACTGACAAAGAAAATGCTAATTTCAGAGTTAAGATATTGCAGGTGTGCAACAGTGTCAGAAGACGTGTAGTAAGTGCCACTAAACCATTAGCTTTAGTGTGACTCTGAATACTACAAGGTTTGTGCTCCGTCAATGGAAGAACCACGACTTGAGTCCAAACCACCAAATTATTTAATTCCAAAACAAAACCCAGGTTGGTGATGTTAGATCTCTGTAGCGTTGGCGCTTTGTTCCTTCGATGGTCTGCTCCAGCTGGACTACCTCACATGGTGATGCACGCAAATAGACTGTAAAACAAAGTTTTCCAGCTGCTTAGATAGAGCTTCTGCGTTTATTCAGTCTCCTGTAGGTGTTGATGCTGTGCAAACCTGTGGACACCGAGCTGATGCCTGAGTGATGGTGCAAGCTGCACACGCAGCCGTTAGAGTGCAGAGGGTTGGAGAACGCCTCCCCCTGCTCCATGTAGGTATCCGACGTGGAGAGGTCACGTGGGATGATCATGGGGATGGAGTACTGCAGCTTCTCTCTGCTCTTATACCAAAGGCAGGAACACATGGACTGGAGGTGGAGAACCTCGGCGTAAACGTTACGTAAGCCGCGGCTTGCAGCCCCTCCGCTGCTCCCTCCGATTGCACTTCCACCGCCACAACCAGGCGGCGTGGAGGAGGGGGAGACCGGGTCTACGGAGCAGTTAATGTGCCCACCCACCTGACCGTTATGGGCAAGAAGAGCCCTCTGCTCGGCGTCCCTTTTCTCATCCTCAGCATTCATTGTCATGAATCTCAGTACTGCTAAGTTGAGGAAGGCTCCAATCACCGCCAGGCCCGTCAAGATGTAGATAAAGCTGAAGGCCACATACTCCGGCTTGGTCTGCAGGGCATCCTTATTCTGTAGTGCCACGTAGTCCCCAAACCCGATGGTGGTGAGCGTGATAAAGCAGTAGTAGTACGCATGAAAGAAGCTCCACTCCTCAAAGTGGGTGAAGGCCATCGCCCCCACGCATAGCGTGCTCATGCAGGATATGAAACCAATGGTCACCATGTTGGCCATAGAGACTTCAGTGCGCCTCATTCCAAGGCACTTCTTTAGGCGATGGAGCAGGTATCTGACGAAGGTGTTAATCCGCTCACCAACGCTCTGGAACATGACCAAAGTGAGGGGGATGCCTAGGAGGGCATAGAGCATGCAGAAGACTTTCCCTCCGTTTGTGCTGGGGGCTGCATGGCCATATCCTATGGGAGAAATGGGAGAAAGAAGCAGGGTTACTGGGGTGAAACTAATGAAAACTACTCTGCAGATGACAGGGGTCTAACAAGAGAAGGCTGAAACCTGGACTTGAAAGAAACAGATGATTTGTATTCTCTGAGTGGCTCTTCAGATAAATTCAAACACTCTTCATTTCACAGTGGCAGAATGCAATTGGAGATGAGAATGCACAGGAGTGTGGAGGCAGGAAGAGCCAAGTATTGATGTCGTGTATGGGAGAGAGGTCTTGAATAATTCATTGACAATTGGTCTCTGCAGAGTGGCTTTGGCTAATGAGTGCATTTGCACCTAATTAGAGCTCAACATTGTCCCAGATCAAATAAACAGGACACCAAAGGCTAAGTTGTAAATACCCGTCTGTATTTGTACATCTGAAAGAGAAAAAAAAATCTCTTTGTCTTGTATTACTCTGAATTTTTAAATCATAAAACAGGCAGCAGAAAGGCAGCGGTACACTTTGAACAGTGAAAGAGCCCGGAGCAAGAAATTCTCAGAGAAGACAGTTTTTAAGAGGGTTGCACATCAAAGTTTTGGGGAGAATTTTCTTTAAATTTAGCTCCCGGTGAAACTAGATGTTTGCATACACTGCATAAAAACACAACCATTCTTGTTTTAGTTTAAGATTGACAAAATTATTTTAATTTGTGAAATGCCACAATAATAGTAGATAATGAGACTTCTAATTTTTGGCTTCAAATTCTTTAAATGCAGGAGTTTATATACAAATGCTCGTGGTCTCCTTCAACAAGCTTCTCATGAAGTTTACTGGATATCTTTTCCATTTCACTTGAAGGAACTTGTGTAAATGAATCCTTTACACCTACATTTTCCACTCTAAGACATTAACTTTGTCATCTTTTAGCCACTTTATGACTAATTTGGTGGTATGTGATGTTTTTGGTTAGTTATGGATGCAATAGACAGTTTCTGTAAGTACTTTTGTTGCACCTGATTGTATATTTGAATATACGTCACATTCAACGTCTTTGACTCCCTTTCCCATCCTCCTGACATGTGAAGCTGTTGCAAACAGAAACAAAGATAACCCCCTGATAACCACAGGTTACGCAAGTCAAAGAGGTTGATCGAGTGTCAAAATGTAATTACCTGAGGGTTGATTTAATTCTCAAAGCTCTGGTTTTATTGGAACACCAATCTATTTCATTCTGCCATCTTTCCTTCTGGTGCCAAATCTGTTTAAACATTCCCCCCTTTCATTCAGCAAAAGCAGGAGCTACAGTTAATGATGCGATTTGAGTTATTTTAGCTTTTGGAAGAACATCTTTAATCCCATATTGAGTCCCCTGTGAGAAAGATCAGCAATTTATTTATATTATATAGAACCAAATTACAACAATTTTCTATTTTAAGGATCAACAATCCAAGCTGGATTTAATCAGTCAGTTTCATTCAGACATATTCAAATCATACTTGCAAAATCAGATCAGTTCAGTTCGATTCTGTATGTCAATCATACAGCTTTTGTCTAGACTTCTACTGCAGACCAGCTAATCTACAAAACATTAATCTTTAATCTGGTCAGTCTGTTCCCTGAGGTGACAACTCAGATCTGTGAATAAGGCTTTTTTTAAATGAATTTTACCCTCTTTAAAGTTATTTTCATTATTGCCTTCCTTTATTGAAGGCATTCCAGTTCACTTCCTCCATCACAGCATTCAACACATGCTGTAATCTGCTGAAACAACGACAATAGATGGGAACAGAGACCTAACATGTTGAGCTCTGGGAAAATATGTTTTCTGCAGAATATGAATTTAACATGATGGCTTGTTTCACTTTAAGATTTTTGTGCTCTACCAAAATGTTGCAGCACTCATTAAGCAAGTCAGCAGAACAGTTTGTTCAGGTGAGCTATAGACAAGGCTGCAGGGCTGTCACAAGCTCTTTGCAGTGGGGAGCGGCTTACTGAGACGCAGGGATCACCAGCGTGACAGCGGGGATTCATCAGCAGCGAATGCTGGCGCTTGAGGCGACAAGCCACACACTCATAGCATGGTGTGAGGGAGTAAAGAGGTCCCGCATGACAAAGTCATCCCGCTTTCTCAGGTTATGAGAATGTTATCATGAGACAGACCATGACTCCTGTGTTGGCAAGAGTACCATTCGCTCTTTAGAAAAAAAACTCTCTAATAACATGTTACTACCTCCTGGAGAACTACCTGTTCTTCTTGTACAAGATTAAATGTTAACGCTTAATATGTGCAATCGTGTCACTGCAAGGGTTTGATGATTGCATATGTACTTACTATTACTGGGTCAGACCCGTTTTTCCTTTTAGACACACTTTAATTATTGGTAGTGATGTACCAGTATGAAAATTTGGGCCAATATCAGTAACTGATATTAATACTACTATTCTTATGGTTTTATTTACAGAGTTTAAACATAAGAAAATATCTATGCTTGTTCATAATGACATATACAAACATTAATGCATCATGCCAGCCATAGATACGGACATAGAAAATACCAACTAAGAAGGAATGTCATAACCAAGTAAGAGGGGTGGCTGTAAAAATAAGTTTTTACTTCCTGCCACTTCTTTAAACATGCAAATATACTTTGCTACTGTTCTTCTTTTGCTTGCTTTTGTTCTAAATTTATTTTCTGTGTATATAACTTTATCCTTTCATTACACGACGTTCAATAAAGTCAAACTCAACTAGAATCAAAGATTTGTAAACTGAGAATAAGCATTTATTATCTGAAAGAAAACATTAGATCATCAGATGGTAGAAGTTCATCCTTCTGAACAAGTATTGGGTCTTGTATTTGGGAAAGACACTTCATTCATCTCTTCTGCTAGTGTTGGTCAGAAATGCAGTGATTGTGTGGCGTCCTTGCTTCTGTCAGGCTGCTTCAGGGCAGCTGTGGCTTCAATGTAGCTTATCACCATCAATGTGTGAATGTGTGAATGACTGAATGTAATGTGAAGCATTTTGAAGTCCTCCAACTAGATAAAGTGCTACACAAGTACAATCCATTTACCATTTATTAAAGCACTTTAGGTTTCAGTTTCTGCTTGCTGCCTGAATCAGTCAGATGACCTAATGTGTCTTTCTGATTCTAATTCAAATAAGTCTTTTTATCATTTTGCTAAATATGAGCCAATCTGAAAATACCATCAACCTGGGAGGATTCTTATTTATTTTTAAGGCCTCAAACCAAGCGTGTAAGTCATTTTACCCACTCCTTTCATTTCAGTTTTTAATCAAAATGGGTGCACATCATTCAGTCTCTGATTACTCAGTCTGATTTTGCAAATTAAACGCCCTATATCATCTGAATTCACTCATTTATGGCAGCAAAACTATAATTACTGATCCAGTTTTTGTTTTTTTTCATATTTCATCTTTTAGAGCTGTGATTGCTTGTTTGTCTGCTTAGATGACAGCTCACTGTATAAACTTGGCTCCCCAGGGCGTCTGCCTCTAAAAAACTAAACACACAGCATCCGACGTCTTCATTGCGCTGATTAATTAGCCTTGGAGGGGGAAAAAAACGGTCTTTGAAAATAGATCAAAGAGCAGCATAATGTAGCTCTGAGGACTCAGGCTCGCTGTCACTCAATTAAATTTCCATTGATTACCAAGAACAATTTGTTCTCGCCAAGAAAAGACTAGAAATGTGTCTCATTGGGGAGGGCTTCTCAAGTAGAAGATGCATCATCTCGTATATTTGATGTTTCTAATTGTATTAGTTTGTTAACATGATGTTGTAAAGAGAACATTTTGAGATAAGCCATATTATATGCATGTAAAACAATGCAAGGAGCACAAGGAACAAGATGACGCAGAGTCTTAAACAGCAGTGGTGCTGACAGAGCTGATGACACTGGGCTTGATGGATAATATCCTCAGACATCTCTGCAGCCTGGAGAGCAGGCAGAGTCATGCTGCATAATACACTCGGCGGGGTGTTCTTGTGTGTGTTGTGCAAGATTTCACACAAATGTAGCTGCTTATTTTCTCTTTGCACTGTGCAAAAGTTTTCGCACTCCTTTAACCTTCTCGCACTCAGCAAAAATGGACATTGTTCCAAAGGGTTCTTGGGAATAAAATGAACATTTGTGATTAGATCTAACGAGAATATTCTTTGTAGAATAACCTTTAGCTGAAATTGAAGCTGCACGTTTTAATTGTGATAATAGCACCTCCACAAACATTTTTGTCATTATGCTATGACAAAAACCATCATTATGTCATTATATTATCTGTCTCTCACTCTCCGTCACTCTCAAAAAACAGTCAAAGCCCAAATAAAATAAAAAAAATCAACGTTTTACTATACTGTAGGCTACCTGTATGGATAAATTAGAAAGTAGAAGTACGTAAGTGTGTAAAAAAATACATATTCTGAATATTTAGGCACTGACATGCAGGAGATGGAAAGTAAGTAGTTACATTTACTCGCATTGCTGTAATTGATTACAATTTGTCTATACTGTGTACATTTTGAAGGAGTTTTAAAAAGCCTAACTTTTATTTTGATTAAGTATTTTATTCAATTACATTTGAAATTGTAAAAGGAAAAAGAAAACACCAGAAAAAAATAGCATTGACCCTTCAGATGGGTTAGAATTAAGATCTGTGCTAGGAAAACCCATCAAGTTAACTTCTGAGAAAAAGAAAAAATCAATGGCCTTACTAAAAGGACCGGTTCAACTTTAAATATGACTTCTGGCACAGAATCTTTTTAGTGATACTTTTACTTTCTTTCCAGAATTACTAATTCTAAAATAAACATAAAAAGCTAAAGGAAATATGTAGATGAATCACCTGCACATGTCACACCTGCTAGAGCACAAACAAACTGAAGATGATATATATGACAGCTTTTCTAAGAGGATATGATATCAAGGCTCTGTAAACACATTCTTTCTGCAAGGCTGAAGTGAGTTCAGAGGTGTTACACACATCCAGCCTTATATGGCCAGCCTAGTTCTTCCACATACAGGTGGCCTGAGGAGGCGACCCGGTGCGACGTCACCATTATCAGCGTTTACGGCCTCCCTAAAATGCTGAGCAGATTGGGGAATGTTCTGGTTACCCATGCGAGTAAACACTGATCATGTCCCCTGATTGGTACAGCCTGTCTTCGCACAGCAGTCCACTCTGCTCCTGCAGCAGGCCTCCCTCCCCGCTCACTTTCATCTCCAGCTGTGCCTGGCCAAAAATATCATAAACAAGACTCTGTGAATTGTAAAACTTCTGTCCACTTGTGTGTAGCAGCAGGCATATCTGCTAATGACACCCAAAGAAGTTATGGTAAAAGATTGCAGCGATGCAGTGTTTTCCCACGATCTACGTCTCATCCCCGTCTTTTCCTTGGAGCCCCTGATCCCCATTAATTCTCATGCACAGACACCTTAAACTCTGTGATTGTTTACACAAGCACTCAAACACAGCTCTGGTCCTCCCATCTGCCCTCAGTTTGGCTTTTGACCCAGAAGGCCTCTCCGGCAACTGCTGTGTAATGTCCCTTTCTGTGAAAGCTGCAGATTCTTGGCTGAGGTTTTATTGGAGCAGCCATGATCCTTAATATTATCTTTTAATTCAACGAAAGCACAAAAAATAATGGAAGATCTAACATTTAATTCAGCAATAAAAATAACCTTTAGATTTTCTCAGTCAACAGTTGCAAAATGATTTGCTTCCTGGACAAAGTTATAACACTGCAATAATTAAGACTGCGTGAAAAAAAGTGCTTAGGAACTTTTCATCTCACCTAAATTTGACTGTAAATACAACAAGAACAATAAATAAATTCACAACAACTGTGACAAACAATGACTAATGAGAATCCAAATTCACATTTCCAACACATATGGTGGAGAAGCAGCACTCAGCTTCTATGCACCACAGATCTGGAATAAACTCCCAGAAAACTGCAAAACAGCCAAAACACTGAGTACCTTTAATTCTCAACTAAAAACCCACCTGTTTAGAGTTGCTTTTGAAACACAATCAATGAAACATTAATCAACATTTTGATGTTTAATGACAGCACTTGACAATTGTTGACTGTATGTTTTTCAACTTTGTATTTTTTATGTGTTTTTTTATGTAAAGTACTTTAAACTGCCTTGTTGCTGAAATGTGCTACAGAGATAAACTTTATTGATTGATAGTGAGGATTATGATGAGAAACACATTAAAATCTGAAGCTCACTATTAGATTAGTAGAAGCAGAGTCTCGGTATCAATAGGACGCCATGATTATAACCAGACCCAATAATCAACCCCCTCTAAATTTATTACCATTTTATGGCTTTCTGGGGTTTTTAGCCTCGATGGCAAAACAAAATGAAAAAATGAAATCTGTGCAAAGCAATGTCACTCTTTGATAAACAGCTATATAAAATATTCACCTCCCTCAAGTCTGCATATAGTTGATGTGACTATGGCTGCGACTGCAGCATTGAGACTTATACTGATATGTCCAATCAGGCTGCAACATCAGGGCAGGGCAATTTTTCTCCATTCTTTTTATTTTTCCCAAACACAGCTAGAGCTCTTATCAGGTTGCTTGAGGGCGTGGAGAGATCTGTTCATGACCAGCCACAAATTCTCAGTAGGATTGAGATCTGGGCATTGATCTCGTTGTCCAAACACCATGACGTTGTTTTGTTTTTGGTTTTTTTCCCCTCTACAAAATGCTTTGTGTTCCCCTCACTGTATATGAATATATGAGAAGAGTCCATAAATAAAGATTGATTGACTGATCCGTATTCTAATTTCATTTGGACTCTCCCGTATGTCCTTTGGCGAATTTATATGAGTTTTCTTCAACAGTGACAGTCATCTTCATCTTTGACTGGTGGAGAGTAACAGTTGTCTCTCCCATTTGAGTCACAAAAACATATATATTATTTATACTTAATATAATATTTTTTTGTCCACCAAAGTGGAAAAGTGCTGTCAGCTCATCCGTATACAAAACAAAAGTAAAAAAAAAAAGAGTTTGAAGATTAAAATCTCAAAAAATAAGGAGAAAATTATATTTAAAATTCTATTTCAGCTTTGGATAAGATGCTTTTTTCCATGTTATTGTCAAAAGAGACAAATTGTATTGAATTTCATCAAAAAATCAACACAGAGAAAAACATCTAAGGAGGATGAATATGTTTAATAGGGATTGTGATGTTTTTCTTCCTCCTAGAAATAATGTTAGACTGCATTCTATCATGAATATTTCTTTTAAAAAAGGACATTTTAAATATAAGTCTGGATGCCTGTGTCAGAAACTGAAAATAAAAATAATAATCCAGATCACAAATCAAAACAAAATGCTTCCCTCGTGACAAATTCAACCTTCCCAATCTTAAAAAAGATCTGTGGGGGCCAAATCTTTTTTAGAATCTTTCACCAGATTTGGATCAAAGAAACGTAAATCTTAGAAAATAATGATCTGCTGTTTCTGCACATCCTCTGAAAGTCAGTTATTTACAAAGATTATGACTGCAATAAAAAATCCCTCCTACTTATGCTTCCTAGTGGTGACGCATCAGTAATTATACACAAAAGCACAAATGGCCCCTGATACCATATCTTGTGTCGGAACAAATGCTTTATTCAGTGAAGACAATCTGTGTGCTAATATAACAAAACCGAAATGAGCAAGAATTAAGACCAAAAAAATAAGTGATGGATGATTTCTATCAACTTTTGTTTCTTTTAGTCATCACCACAATCACCGCCCAACCTGA
This sequence comes from Brachyrhaphis roseni, assembly GCA_903066815.1. NCBI lineage: Eukaryota > Metazoa > Chordata > Actinopteri > Cyprinodontiformes > Poeciliidae > Brachyrhaphis > Brachyrhaphis roseni. Next base: position 24,633 of record CAEFZY010011011.1, read on the forward strand.
AGGAAGTAATTATTCCAATCAGAGCTATCATGTTTCCTAAATGCAAGTTACTTTGAATTCTAAATACAGCATATTTACCATCAGCACTGGTTTTCCTTTAACCCTGCTATTGTTTTCACTGGGAATTGGACCTATCTAAAATGTCCTATTTTGCTGATGAGGATTTAACCACTGAATCCCAACAAAAAATGTTGAGGTAAACCAGTGCCAGAGACGGAAACTACCGCTATGCCACATTTTAGAAGAAATTTTTAGCACCTATTAGTCAAAATGCCAAATATTTTCATCATGTTTAGCAGCAAACTTTGAAGTCACTCATTTCAGCCACTTGCATTGAGGATATTGTTAATTCAGTAAGGGTTGTAATGACCCATAAATTGAGAACTTTGCTTTTTTTAATCTTAGTTTTCTTCTCCAATCCCTCTCCCACTAAAGCCTACCATCACTCGTGAACAAAACACATAGATACCTGAACTGAAGCTGAAGCCAAACCCTAAGAAAATAGTTCACCCTTTTCCAGTCTGTGGCACAAACTACCTAAGTCTTTTGTCAAGCTTAGCCAGTCATGATTTGGTTATTTATTAAAAGTGTGCACCCTTTCAAACTCCTACGTTTAAAAAATATCATTATGGTTCCCTGTCTCTCTATAGTGAAAAGTAGAGATGGGTGATGGACGACAACCAGTAGGTTGACATAGAAACCCCTGCATGACTCTCTTTAAAAAGAAACAGGAGAGTTCTGCCATTGTTCATACTTCCATTAACAGAAACATCTCATAAATTTGATCATTATAGAAAAGTTAATTTACTTCTGCAACTCCATCACATCCAGAAATGGAACATGTTATTTAAGCCTTTTTATTTATGTTAATCATGATTCTCTTCCACTTACAGGTAATAAAACCATAATTTGAGACCAAAATAATACAGTAATGTGTGCTCATCAGAATACATAGTTTCAATTATGTACCCATATGTTTGTTTTTTTTCCCTTGTGGAGATTTTAACCAACTTTTCTCAAGTGTTCAAACACAACAGCAATACAGAGTAACTACAAAATGGAAAACATTTGACGAGTCATTGCCATTTAAGTCAGTCAAAGAGCACATAAGGTATCAAATGTGTCTTGGCTGGAAATGATTCCACAGATTTGCTTATTCATTCTAATAATGACTTGTCACCTTCTAGGTGATTCAGCTGATGCTGTTGGCGGGTTGAAAGGGTTAGAGTAGTCTCTCCAATCAGCCCTTCATTACATGCTTCAGCAGTTAACAACAAATCTGTCCAGAAACAGAGAGAGAGCGAGAGAGAGCACAAGGGTGATGTAGCATGTATTTATCAAAAGCAATCTGATGTAACGCCAGAGGAGACAGCACATTGGTAAAGCGTCTGGGTTCAATTTAACTCGGTTATCCTGGTGCGGGCTTCAAATCGGGCCTGGGAGCATGTCCTCTCATCCGGCACACAGCTGAGACCCAAACTCTGCAGCGTCACAAGCCTTCAGATCCAAACGACCAGGCGTTGGATCTAAGAGCTGTGAAATATCTGTCAATGTTTTACTTTTGTGTGAAAAAAAAATAAATAAAAAATCCATCAGGGACCACTTCCAGACGCACAACTTTAGGTTCCTTTTTAGGGGATATGAGAGGAAACCTTGGCAGGCCACAGTTTTCCATGAGGTCAGCAAGCGAGGCATTCCAGCCAAAGTGTGAGATCTCTGGGAGAGTAAGCTAATTAAATAAATCACGTGAGTTAAGTACCTGACACAGTTGAAATGAACAGGATGAAGAAGGAGGAAAAAATATTAAAGAATATGAGGCAGGAAGATGTAAAATGAAAACTGAAACAGTCTGTAGAGATGAAAAAAGACCCACTTGAAGAAGAGCAACACATTTTACCCAATTTAATCTTAAATTTAGCTTTAAGTCTTTAATTTACAGTCGCTGCTAATGTAGGAAGTCCAATTTGGGATTATTTTCAAGGCTTTTAGGAGAAAAGCTCATATGACGAGTATCTGTTTCAAGTTCTCCATTTGAGTGTTTCTCTTCGGGTAGCGGAGAAGTGGGGGGGAGACGGGTGTTTTGTAATGTGATACAGGAATTTGAAATGGTCTCATTTAGACTAAGAGCTGCAGAGACATACTGCATAATGAAACAACTGTGAAAGGAGTGGGATGAGTTTTCCAACCAATCTATGAACAAATATGGGTAAGCCCAAATGACGACATTTGAACCGAACCGGAAAAACTTCAAAATGTCTAGAATAATAAAAAAACTAAAGTGCAGTAACTGAGTGTGTACATATTGCAAGCAATACCAGCTTGCCACCATTTTGAATTTTGATACTTTGTATGTTGTGATAATTGTATAATATTAAAATGTATTTCTATGCATTTAGGATCAATCAAAAAAAAAAAAATTAGCTTTTTCTGTGTGTGTTCAGTTTTAGTGTCCACCATCATTCTGGGAAAGCAAATTTACAAGCTTAGATGTCTTTACATATGGTCAGTGATTATATTTCAATATTTTGTTATGCTTATAAGACTTACATTAATTATAGTGACACTATTTAGTATTTTAATGATTAATTACTCCTTTTGTGCCATTTCATTATCCTTTAGACCTGTTTTATGTCTGCCCACATTTAATTCTGTTTTGATTATCATGCTTACATGTTTTTGTTATAATAAAAGTTAATCTAATCTCCACCTTCACAGGCTTCTCCCATCAGGTCTGGGTTTCACTCCTTTTCAATCATAAATTAACCGACCTCAAGCACATCAGACACTGTTTAAAATACTGGTTAAGCTACATGGGATTTAAACTTAAACTACTTTTACTTGTTTTGCATTAACTGCTATGAGTAAAGGTTAACTCAAACACAGAGATAAACTGTTTAAAATGTTAAATCAAGATGGCTGCTGCTGTTGGAGGGGCTGGGGGGAAGAAAAAGGGTTCTAATCGTATTTAGCACTCAACTTTTTGTCTCTATAATCTTCCTAATGTGTGTGGTTACATGTGAGTTGAATCTAAAACTTTCTTTAGTTCACCTCTGGAGTCAATAAAGTGTTATTGAATTGAATTGAAATGCCATAAAACATTGTGATGGAACTTGACAGCTAGAGTTGTTAAAAGGAGTTCAGCCATTTGTTTCAAACATTGTAATCCTGGTATTCTTTGAGACAGATGTGAACGATTTATTGTCAACAAACCCCATTTAATTTAAAACTTTTAGTGGATGTACAATAAATATCTGGTTTCAGCTGTACTACTCTGGAAGATAAACCCATCACTTTGGTAAAGAATATGGACGTGATCTCAACTTTTGGAGCAGACCCTGATACCTGACCCATCACTGCCCATTAGTCTTATTGCAGAAATGTAACAAAAATTCAATAACATTCTAAACAGATTGGAAATTGTCAACAAAGTATGACAAGGTCAGCTTCTCCTTCCAGACAATTTTGGTTTTCAGTGAATTTCTTCAGCTTTCATTATTGAACGCGGTTCAACAATATTTAAAACTAATTCTCTTGGGCATCAATCAGAGAGTGGAATCAAAATTCAGTTATACATAAATAGGTTTAATAAAATTCATCGTAATCTGATTCATTACTTTCCAATTAGGGGTGCTGGGTATTATCTGAATGTCAGTAGCTGTGTTATTCATATTTGTAAATTAAATAGTAAAAGCTTCCAATTCTTCACTTTTGTGTGTTTTATCAGCTTTGAAGAAGACTTGACACATAACAGCGGTCATGGAAACATTTAAATCGCTACTTATTTTGAGTTGGAAAAAGGCAAATTTAAAGAAGTAAAACTTTGTCTTTTTCTGAATTTTTGACTTTGATTGTTAGGATTTTGACACATGAATCTTCAAGCACACAAAAGCTCAGCCTCCACAGCTCAGACACCCCTGCTTACTTTCAACGAGGCTCATGCAGAAGTGCAACACTTGAAGAATTGTACTGCACTCCAGTGTGAATTCCAGGTTAACTGACTGTCACTGCCGAGAAGTGCAAAATCTCAGCCTGAATACAAGAAATCTTCCTGTCAAAATTGAAAAAGAAATATGCTCTTGATTACATAAGCTATGAAACTTCCACACAGCAGTGTCACACCATTCAGCAGCACAGTCCAACAATGTAGCAGTAGAGTTACAGCAGACTCATGTAAGATTAATTAGACTGCAAATCTAAACTGAATCTGAGCAGCAAAGCTCTACACAGTAAGAAGTCCCAGATGTCACGGCTAATAGTGGCGTAAGGATGACGAGGATAATTTTCTGTGAAGAATATAAAGGGCAGAGGCACACTTATATTTAGGGTAGAAAGTGGGCCAAGTGTGAATGGGGAGATGAATAATGAAACTGACAGACAACAGAGTTTTGGATCCATTTGCTCTGGAGACAGTGTTTTATCACACATCATAGTAAGAAAAAGCAGCTGGAGGAAGAAAAAAATATGATGATTATTCCTGATAAACTGCAGCGGGTCTAATTCGTACTCTCTTTGTATGAAACTAAGTGTTTAGCCATACCATTTTGACATTAGGATGGAAAAGAGAAAACTTGAAGTACAGAGTGGCAGCATTATGTTGTGTTGTTGCAAGAGGTAGAGACACACTTCAAAAAGCAGATGGCATGATGAGGAAAGATGTCGAAATGTTGAAGCAGCATCTCAGGACATCAAGCTTGGGAACAAATGGCTCTTTCCACCAGACAATCTCCCCAATTATATCATAAAATGGTCACAAAGTGGCTTTGAGTTGGGATCATAAAGCCAAGATCTCAGCACTACACTGTAAACATTTGAAGGTGGTTAACTTGAAAATGAAAGTCCACCTGCTGCCTTGAAAATGGTAATTAAGTCAACAAGAAAATTGCTTTAACTCAGAAATAAAAATTCATGAAGTTGATTTAACAAGAGACGAGTTGTCTAAAAATTGTTTTTAAGTTGATTAATCTTGAATTGTGAGTTTTAGCTTAATGCTGCAATTTAAACCAAATAAGTACTTCACTATATGTAAGAAAAAAAACTGACCTCACCTCATTAAAGAGCCACATTTCTCTATTATTTTACTCACAATATGAAGTTAAAATAATTACTGATTTTACTTTAGAGTAATTAAAATTTTTGTTTCAAATTGCATGAACAAAATTTCTGATCTGATAATGAATTTAATTAAATTCTGTTCAAAACCATTTAATGTGAACAGGACATTATCTTCAACATTATAATAAATATTTGCATTAATAACACATCTCAGGATACAAAAATATGCCACTAAGCATTCTGGAAAATAGTTCCCACTCCTGTGTTTTTCTTCTGTCAAGTGCTAACCTAAAAACACAAGTTTATTCAACTCCTGGAGGTTTGACAAAACTAATAAAACACAACTGACTATTTTAAGTTTATCTTTCACAAGCTCACACATTTAGGCTTAAAATCAAAAACTCGCTAAATTTATTTGACTTAAAGAGTAGAAGATACTAGTAGACACAACTAAATGCTGCTCAAATGTTTACAGTGTAGAAATATTGTGAGCAGAGCTTAAAAAATATTTGCAAATTATTCAGAGAAGTTTGTGGAAAAATACAATATTTCAACTAAGCATACATACATACAGGTTGTTCTACCAAATACTAAGAAAATGTATGTAAGACTTTGAATTTGAAAAAAGCAGAAGAACATTTTTAAAATATATATGTTTTTATTTACTGATTACTAAACATCATAAAAGTTATATGTCTTTATGCACTATATGTAAGTGTTTGGTTTCAGTCACAAGCTTATACTGTTATTTTTTTTGGATGATTTGCAGTCCTTTGTGTTTCTAACCATCCAGCCTCTCATTCAAATCATAAATTTGCTGGGCCTCAGTGTACCGATCTCTATCACCTGATTCCACAGATATGTTTTGGATCAACTTCAGGTCGTGCAGCTGCTCTTGGGAACCAGATGCTGTCCTTGATCTGACTGTTAGGCTGTGGAGATGGAGGCGGCATCATCGTCTGGCACATAAAACACAAAGCTCAGTTTGCATGGCAAAATGGAAAACCACTTAGAAGAGAAACCACTGCGTTAAATGAGAGATCAGAGAAACACATGGGTGGACAATGATAATCACTCATGCCTGGTTTAACAATGATTTTTTTTTCATTTAAGTACAGCCTGTATGTAGCACCTCTTTTTTCAGTGTTTAAAAACTACACATTTAAAAATAGACAAATGTAATAAATAAATAAAAATATTGGAGAAAGGTTTTGTCAATATAACATAATTTTGCATGCATAAAGCCCAAATTATGTTATTATTTGGGCTTTATGCATGTTGTTTGCATGCATAAAATGATGCAAAAAAAAAATATTTGTCTTCCTTTTAGCCAACATTGGTTCTCATCTTACAGCTCTCTGTGATTTTATTATTGCCCAGTCCTTTTCTTAGTTTAGCTGTATAGACTGTTAAATGTTCATTCGAAAGTATATTTAAAAAGGAAGTATTCGTTTGGCTGTTAAAGAGGTTGCGCTAGTAGTTTTCTATTTTTCTTTTCATTACAGGTGTTTCAGTGAAACGCGGTTTATTTCTTTTCAGAGTTCTCTATAGCAGGAGTCTCTCAATCGTGCATGAACACGTATATAAATGTAAAACCTTTAGATAATTTGAATCATTGGTTTTCAGAATTAGTAATTCATCTACTTCCCATACATCAGGGATATCTTGAATAAAAAAAAATTAGCTAAGAAATATTTATTTAAAAGGTCATTTTAGTTGTTCTAAACATTTATTTCAACATGACCAGGTAAACAATTGCTAAATGCAGGTGATCTCAGTGTTAGATGAGTAATTTTTGAAGAAAAACAAAATGCTAATTTTTCAATTTTTTGCTATTTTCTTTGTCCTCTAATCATCTATATGAGTAATTTTTATAAAAAAATAAAAAAAATTTCAAACCCAGTCAGCATGGAGACTGTTTTGGCATTCTTTAGCATCACAAGTACAAACATGTGTTCCCTTCTTACAGTACTTTCTAATGCTGCCCATCAACCTCCCAGATGACCTGTCGCACTTGGCTCATTGCCATATTGTAAAGCTCTCATATGTCACTGCATGAGTTGCATGAGACTAATCCTGGCACCTGCCTTAATGGGCAGAGACAATTACGTCAAGCAATGGATCTTGTGAAGGTGTTACATGAACCTTAAAGTGAATTAGTTTCTCATCTGCGGCTCTATCTGCAGTGACGTTTATTGTTTATTCTTATGTTATTATTTGGGCTTAGAACCAACATAATCAATTATTAATAAAAGCTATTCAGCTTTAGAGTTGCTTCATAACAACTCTAAAGAATGCGTTCGGTGTTTTTACTGAAATACCATGACAAAGTGTAAAGTTCAACTTGAAGCACAAAAGGCACTTTTTAGCCATAAATGTGCTCTTTTCTATTTTTACTTAACGGATGGCTTGGTAACCTTTTATAACAGTCATGTTTTGTTCATTTCATAGTTTATGGTCCTATTCAGAGACACGTTTTCTCCTTTTCTGTTCTATTCATTTTGACATCATTACTAACTTTTATTCAAGCAATATTTCCTGGACAAATCTGCAGCAAATGCTAAGAATCTTGCTTCTAAATACTTTTGCTAAATATGAAAGAGCTATTATAGACTCCTTGCAGACAACGCAGGTCTTCCAGTCACCTTGGTTAGATAACCAGCGCCTCAGGCTGCCCATATGGTGTGAGCAGACATACTAGGAGCTCCTCCTCCACTCGATCTGCAGGTTCACCCTTCCCAGATCTCACTTCACCAGGAAATACATTGAAGGGTTTTTGTTGTTACCTACTTCAAATTGTGAGCATGACTGGCTTGACCTGATTTGTATACCCAATACAATATATCAACTATATCACAAGAGCAATGTATAGTTTTTCTTCTTTATCTCTTGCAGCTGAGCCAGTCAATTTTATATCCTATCCTGCTACTTCATCAGAGTCAGCTCTGATAAGAGAATTGCTAATCATTCAGAATGGAAAAGAAAACACAATACTCCAGCTTATTATTGGGCACCAACAATGACTGTCTGTGAGAGCGGTTTCAGAAAAAAAAAAAGGTTATACACCAAAATATCTGATAACAGGTTTTCATGGTAGTCATGTTTTGTTTTGTTTTTTTATCCAGTGAATTATGCAGTTTGTTGGAAAATTAAATGCTGGGCGGAAATTAATGTTTTGTAACAAGATGGGCTTTTCTTGCTGTAGTGACAACAATGACAAAGTCACACCAGAATTAATTTAAAAAAGACATACCTGCTATTGTTATGTTGGGTTTTTGTGGTTGTTTTCAAAAGGTGACTCATCATATCCACCTCATTTTGTAGTGATGAAATGAAGCAAAGTGATTCAGTATGACTATAGTATGAAGATACAACTTGTAGTGTTTCCTAGAATATTATACTACTGCAAACCTGCCAAGGCTTTTCTGTCCACCTAAACTGAGGAGCTGTGCTACCTCTGGAAGGGCTTCAAAGTTTTACCGTTCAGGCAGAAACTGCAGCCATGTCAGATTTTTCAATATATTTGAAAGGACAGTGCATAATGACATAAACTCAACTCTTCAAAATTCTTGATGTGAATTTACTATTTTTAGCCATAAAAGCTAATTTGCTAACTTATCATGGCAGGTTGATGATATAGAAGGAAATGAAAACTTAAAAACTCATGACTTGGATTAACTACAGGTTTTAACTTGGCCAAAGAATTTTGAAAAACATCAAATGAAGCACTTTTATAAAAGACACTGTATAAAAAGTAGTTTCAGCGGCTTAAAAATAAATTATTTATGGATTTGGACCTACTCAAAACATATTTTATTTAAGTAAAAAAAGAAACAGTTCCCGAGACTCAGCTTTGAGAAACACCCGTCTTTATAGCTGAAGCTGCAGAGTTGTGGTTATCTGTGGACACTGAGTCCTCTCAGTTAGAAAGTCCAAAAAGTAATTGAATGCAGCTTTTTAAACTGTTTTTTTTTTTTTTTTGCAAATGAAGGCCACTAGAAAACAATGAGAAGAAGGTGAAATAGTCAAAACTGATATTTACTCCTCCATGTAAGGTGTAGCATGATTAACAGAACCTGAGCGCATTATCCTCATGACTAAACATGGAGGCGTTCAAGACTTAATGTATGTTCTCCATCTAATCTGACTGAACTTGAGCAACTGCACAAAAAAGAATAGGCAGCACTTAAAATCTATTGAATTTTAAAGCTGTTAAAGATTTGTAGATCAAATTGAAGTAAAAGTTGGTTTTAATTCAAAAAGCATGCCTCACTTTTCAGATGTTTATTTCTTAAAGAAAAAGCATACAGCGTTTCCCCTGAATTTTATAAATACTGTATACTCTTCTTTGTAATGAAACACTTTAGGGTTTATGGTAGCAATATGAAGTGCTGTGATTGCAATATGCTGTATCCCCCTTCATGTGAAAAATTTGAGCAATTCCAGAGAAAACAGGTTAGCATCATTTTGTTTCAGTTCAAGTTTCTCACAGGGATGGGTTTGGATTATACACCCATTCTCTGTTTCCAGGCCTAAGGCGTAAACACAACTCACCCATCAGTGTCATCATTATTATTATTATTACTATTGTTATGTCCTCCTGTCTGACAGTCCACTTCATTCAGGTTGGCTTGTTAAAAGATTAAACAGATGCTGGAAAACAAATAGAAAAATAAACTCCCCTGGGACAAACCGCGTCCGCTGGGCCAGCTTCGGCCGCTTGGCGCTGTCGAGCTGAATCATTCCTGTGCTCTGAGCTTGTTGGAGTAGCACAAAGCAAACAGAGCACCTAAATAACCAAAGCACTCAAGAGGAACACCATCACAGGTTGAGGAGGAGGTGGAGGTGTCAGGAGCAAATGAGATGTGAGAAAATCCCTTCAGGTTGTTAGGATGAGGGATTTTCTTTTTTTTATGTGAAGCGAAAACATACAATATTTACTTCACACGTTCTCACTTCGGTCTTTAGATGCTTTATGCACAGCTGAGAACCCGGCAATGCGTCATGTGGACATTTTTCCCCTCTTTTTTTGGCACGTGGATACGTACTGAGGCAGAAAAACCAAAGGCTTCTGAGGCTCCAGTATCTCAGGGGGCAGAGAGAGACAGCTCTGTGCTTTGGGCGTATAATCAACACTCAGCTGGCTGGCGTTTTTATCCCATTCTGAAATTCTCATGATATTTTTATTTGATTTTCTTATTAAACTGCAATAGCGGCTCCTTTGTGCTGTGTATGATTATTTAACTGCTCTGGTTACACACTACAGTGCTAATGTTTATTGAAAGGAGGTAAAGAGTTCACATGCACACAACAATGGCTCCGTCATAAACCTGTCTATTTCCCATCAGCATTCAGATATTTCTTTAAGACATAAACCCAATTTACAGCTGATTACAGGCTGTAATATTGTGTCTCTTAAGTGTCATTGAGGGGAAACATTGTCTGTGCCGTCTCCCATTTAGGCAGTTTACGTAAACTAGCTTGCATTGGTGTACATATTGTATGAGCGTTAGCAGCCTGAAAAACAATTTCACTTTCTTTTATGTAGTAATAAAATCTATTTCAAGACTTACTTTTATGACATCAATAAAATTTGGTGTGTTGAGAGGGTACTGGCACCAATTCTGACTAATGCAAAATGTGGATACGTATGAGAAAATTTAACAACCTCTAAATAACTTAAAATTTAAACCACCAAGTGTTGCAAACACACACTGGTGCTGCCTCTAAAATGTTCACAAATTTGAATGTTCTGTTTTTTATTTTATGGTTTCAAACAATGTATTTTCATTCTGCGTGTGCATGCGCGACGTCCTTTCACAGTCCAAAACAATGATTGCTAGATTAAAAAATAAACTATAGAGATGTACTTTAATTGCATGTAGCAAGAGAAATATGTACTTAAATCATAATTATGATGTACAAAAATTACCATAAACTAATAATTGGAACTAATTATAGTTTAAAATACTGAAAACTAATTTGTTTGTGAGTGTATGACGCTAACCCAGCAGCATGTTTACTATTTAAAGAACAGAGGAGAGAAATTCTGATGGAGATTGCATCAGAAACAATCCTCGGGGTGATGTAATGATTTTTGCTTCTGCATTACACAAGAATCTTAAATGTTTCCCTCGAGTAGAATTGGAAAATAGCTGGAGTATGACTTCTGAACGTTTCCCTTATTGCTTTCCTGGTGGATTCGCCTTTCAGGAAAACTAGAAGCCAGACTTGTCACCGTACTACCAGAAGTTTCCAGTTCCTTTTCTTTTCACTTCGTGAGAGGAAAAAAGTGAAACAAACTCTCTCAAGAAACTTTTGAGTGAGCTTGTTTCACTCAAAAGCTTTAATTCTTCCCCAAGAATCTGATCAAATACTTAAAAATGTATATTATTTGGTCATTTGGTATGTTGTTGAAATGGGTTGACAGGTTTTATTCAACATTTAAACAATGTACATAAAGCAGTAGATTTATTTAGTACACTGCATGAGTTTGAACACTTTGTTTTTGAAGCCAATAAAGCCAGAAAGCAAAGTCAGATAAAGTGCATAGCTACACTACAAGAAAAGCTCTTCAAATACATAAATAATATCATTCCATTGCACCAATATTAGTTTATCGTTAAGCTGATTTTACCAGGAGACGTTATTCTGTGTCTCTAACCAGCAGTTTTTTTTAATTTAACTCATATAGATCTTTCCCAACCAAAAATAAATGTCTTTACTTTCATAATCTTTTATATTTACTGTTTCACGCTTATTAAGGTTTGACAGAGTGGACTAACAACTTGCAACTGTTCAGCAATAACACATGTTGCAACAAAGACGCTGTCTGTGTAGCAAGATTTTTATAGCACAAAAATTGAGTTGGACTTGTTTCATATGACAATAAATATCTCTAATTCTGACATCTAGAGCTGCACCAGTGCCACTGGTAATGAACAGGCCCTTAGCATGATGCTCCCACCAGTATGCTAAAGACTATAAAAAGTTTTCTTAGGCTTAGAAGCTCCACTTAAACATTTCTGAGTAACTGGTGCCTTGTTCAATCTTTTCAAGTCTACTGCAAGCAAAATGATTCAACACGTATAAACTTTCTCACAATTTGACTACCTCATTTGATACTTCTGGTGAAGTACGGGAGAGCGTTGAACTCTTCTGTGCTGAAGCATTTTCAGCACTGAAATGCAAAACATCTTTAAGAAATAGGAAAAGGAATCCAGTTTCCAAACACTTAAGCACTTAGGATTGTCACGTCCTGCTGACTGAGATTCTACACAGTATGGATCGAGCTAAATCCTGGATGAAAACCTGTTAGAGGCTGCAAAAGACTTGAGGATTGGTCAGAAGTTCACTTCCCTGCAATACAACAAAATGAAATGGTTTAGATCAACATATCAACGTCCATGTCCAAGGGTGTGAATACTTTTACAATGCGTTTCACTTTATTGTGGATAAATTTGTGTGTCTTACTTTGTTTTGTTAAGTTGCACATCTACAGTGTTGATGGAGTCATGCGACATGGTTGACTTGGTAATGCTCATGTCTGCGTATTCTCAAATTTACACTGAAAGCATTGGGATATTAATTAAACAGCTGTGACCAACCTCCACTAAAAGCTCTGTGTTGTGAAAGAAGCATGTAATTCAATAAAGCAGGACAAGGGATTGTAGGCAACATTGAAAGCAAAGAGAGAGACAAAACAATAGAGAAGAGCTCATGTTTCTGATCAACCTCACAAGGGGCAGTTTGCAGTCAACTAGATGAGACTTCACATGTAACATAGTTCATGTTTATCCAAGAGATTCACAGGGAAACACCGACTGAAAGAGATTCAGATCTCACTATACTGTGTACTATTTCATTTAGCCAAACTCCCGTCTGGCCAGAATGAATTATGAAGTTCAGTAATGCATTATGCTTTGCTCTGTGAGCCAGGCAAGCAGTCAACTTTCCATTCAAGTGCTGAAGAATAAAGCAGACACACAACGGGTAAACAAAGCCTGGTCATACAAGCAAGGCAGCAATAAGAGTCACTATCGGAAACTTTTTCAAAACCTCCAGAGTTTCCGGCTTTCTCAGTCCGAAATAGTGGTTGATGTTGTTTCATTTCTTTTTGCTTTATACTGTTAACATCATTTCCCAATGTCTTTCACTTACAATATTTGAAAACTATTACAAAGACTTTCAGATTTCAATAAATAACAATAAGAATTTATTTTGTGCTGACAAAATTAAGGATGAAATTAGTCTCTCTTTTTTTCCATCTCACTGGTTTTTATCTCCATGTCACAAAACATCTCAGAGCGCCTGTGTGATGGGTTTGGAGGACGCAGCCTCACTGCAGAGTGCAGCTCTGTGTTATGTAAGGTAATTTGCTTGGGTGTTTTTTTTTTTTTTCGTGCTCGCATCCAGAAGAGTTACATTACCCACCATATTCTTCACAAAGCAGCTGCTGTTACTGTATGTTTGTTACTCCTTAGATTCTGAGAACAAACAACAGCAACTACTGGAATTAGAAATAATTATATATCAAATAAATAGTTTTGCTACAAATGTGATAAAATTAATCATTGTTCTCACAGAAATAAATATACATAAAATCTAAACATTCGCCATGATACTGTCTTTAAGTTTGATACATTTATGTTAAATGATGTGCATTTCATGTATTACTGTGCAATCAGGTTGTTTTAGCCAAAGCTTTAGGACAATTATTTTAATAACCAATATTCAGATACAAAGTGATTGTTGTATACTTTTTTTTCTGTAACCTTAACTATGCTATTGACTGCTAAAGCTGCACTGGACTTGAACACTTCATCTCAGATTTAAGTCTCTTCCATATTTTGCTAACGCTCAACCTTTAAAATAAAACTACAAATCCCTGATATAAAGTAGCAAAGTATCTGAATTTCTACAGGATATTTTTGCTAAGACAAAGTTGGGAGTGGGAAACCTCATAGGATGAGATAAAAGGAAGACCTAAAAAAATTTAAAAGAAAAATCAGATTTTGTTGACAAAAAAATGAATTCTTTAATGAATGACAAAGCAGGAATAAAGCTTAGGTAAAACAAAACGTCTTAACAATGTCGCTGCCACATGACAAAATCTCAAATGGATTTGACATTGTGCGTTTTTCTAAATCAGTCACTGAGGTTCTGCCTGTTATTGAAACATTAGGAAAAAGCTTCAGCCTTGATCTCTAAGATACGGTGTAGACAATTACAAAAGGTTTTTGTGCTGAATGATCTTCAAAGACAAATGAAAATGATTCTCCAGGAGGAGATGGTGGTAGTTTTTACTTCTTTCTGGGGCTATGTGATGCCACATGCTATGATTAGTTTATAATTCTAAACATTGGTCATTGTGAAAAATAATATGAAGCAGTTTTGGTGAAAATGAAGTATTTTTTCTACTGTGTACAGCTTGCATTTCTCTGAAATCACTTCTAGTTCAAAGTGCTTTTAATAAAGAGAAGACTGATCATATTCCAATACCAATATTCAAACAGGAAGCAATCAATTTCTGATTAAGAGTTTGTCAATGAGAATAAACTGCAACAATAAATTGTGTTAAGTACATGCACAGGTTGTAATTTGAAGATCTTACATAAGGCGATCTCTTAACTGGTTTCTAGGTTACCATGGTAATGATCCCAGCTTTCTGCTGCTGAAAATCCTGGTCAGAATCTACCAGCCTAGACAAGTCGCTGGTACAAATCAATGAGTACCCATTAAGGATATGCAAAAGAAACAGGCCATAAACAAGAGCAAGAAAAACATATCTGGATCAAAAAAATAAAAATAAAACAACTTATGACATAAGTGTCAAACTTCACATCTGCAGTAAAACAAGAAGGCATGTTCTTTACTGCAATGTTTTCACTAGACAAATAAAGAAAACAAATAACCTCCTCAAAAAATGATTTCTTTCACCTTTCCTCTGTTGCGGAAATGCTATTCAAATGTTACATAAAAGTGCATTGATAAACTAGCTAAAACAGGCAACATACGTGCATTTAAATCCAAAAGCATAGCTCAGTTATTTATTATTTATGGCCAAAGTTATTATCAGCCTTTGTGGAGAGTCAGAGGAATAACTTGAACACACAGAGCGAGGAGGAGCACGATGCTTAATGACATTAGCAGTCAACATTCTCTTTGTGAATAAAATCTCACGGCCCAAAAAAAAAAACATAAAAATGAAAAATCTATTCTATTTTTCATTACATTTCTTCAGCTTATTAATCAGAGAAGTGTTGCTCATGCCAGTTTTTATTTTTATTTTTTCACACATATGCAGAAGATTGCAGTGTGGAAATATTTTATAATTCCACACTTAAATAATTTCAAGTGCAAAGCAGTTTTTATAGAATAGTCTCTATCTGAAAATATTGCTTTACAGGAGTTATATGATTGCCAAAAACTTAAAGAGGGGCTTGTCATAACTTCTACTTGAAGATTTAGTTATGATGTTACCTTTTTTTTCATCTTTTCAGCAGCGACACGCTGTGCTGTCCTCTCAGAGGAGTTGAAATTTGACTCTGCATCAGTCTGTTGAAGACCTCTGGGACTGCTGGTGAGAGTTTTATTCCTTATGCACTCCGCCACTCACTGCTCTAACCTCTTAAGCTGACTGAATAATAATGATGATACTAATGTAAGTAATTACCATCAGCGATTCAGAATGCGATTCGTTATGCAACAGCTGGAAGTGGATTCTTGTCTGCTGCCAAATCAAAGCTGCTCCTGCTGCCAGAAATGAAAATAGAAAAATAAAATATATTATTCATCATCCGTCCACATATAGAACGGACGAAGAGCATGTCTGCTCGTTTTCAGCCACAGCCTGTGTCACATTCGTGCACTAATTGACTTGGTAGCTGCCCAGTACATAAACATCACCGGTGGTGACGGAGCAGCTAAACCGCGAGGGTGTCAGCGCTCTGATCCGAGCTACTTTTAATATGATGGAGACGTGTTCGCAGCAAGCAGTCGCCCTCACCAGCTGGCTTTTTCACTGCCTGGATGTCATCTTGGGATTACAGTGACTCAGACAGATTGAATGGCCTGGATGCATTTGCATTCGCTTTCACTGTCCTACACAGATTTTGAGTTTATTGATGAACTATCGACAACCGGCTTCTCGGCCGAGTCAGTAAGAACACATTGACAAAAATCAAATCATGTCATTCAACAATATGAAGAAAATGTTTGGGGGTTTTTTCTGCATGTACAGTAACTATGATGTAGTCATTTCAATGGATGAGAGAAACACTAAACACATCATTTTAATGATGATAAAATTAATTGGAGTAAAGAACAAATATGAAAGTAATTAAAGAAAACGACATTTTACACATTTCAAACTGCATTTTTCTCGCACAGAAATTTCTCCAATGTAGAACAATAAAGGATATTTCTATTCTATTTTAAATTGGAAGATTGTTGTTGCAAATGCCTTCCCTCCAATCTACCTGAAATGGAGCTATTTAGCACAGATAAAGGGGCAAAAACTTTTCTCTGTAGTTGTGCAAAGCTGGTAAGAACAAAGCTATAAAAATAAAAATAAAACAACTTTGGCATTCAGGGCAAAATGGGGTCCTAAAAAGACATGAAAATGCCAACATTGTTTAAAAAATGTTGTTTTTTTAAAAAAAAAAAAAAAAGTCATATCTGATGATTTTTTTTAAAGATTTATGCTTTAAACAGACTGAACAATCTCATGTAGTTTATAGTGACAAGCTGTGGTTTTGTTGGAGTAACAAAGAATAGTTACAACAACCTGCTGACAACAGCTAGCAGTAAACGACGCTCCCATCAGAAAATTATGCTTACTCTGTATTTTGTTGTTGTTGTTGTTTTTATTTTATCAATTGGAGGCTTTAACTCTTCTAAATAGGCTAAATGACTGGATTTTTAGCTTAAATTTGGTGACAGTCTACAACTTGCTCAACAAGAAGAAAATGAGCAGATTTAGGATAAGAAATATAAGGGAACCTCTCCCACCCTCATCTATGGTCATGAGCTTTGGGTCATGACCGAAAGAACGAGATCGCGGATACAAGCGGCCGAAATGGG
>CAEFZY010011035.1:0-32835 GCA_903066815.1 Brachyrhaphis roseni
TGAGGGAACACCATGACGGGTGAGGGAACACCATGACGGGTGAGGGAACACCATGACGGGTGAGGGAACACCATGACAGGTGAGGGAACACCATGACGGGTGAGGGAACACCATGACGACTCAGGGAACACCATGACAGGTGAGGGAACACCATGACGGGTGAGGGAACACCATGACGGGTGAGGGAACACCATGACGGGTGAGGGAACACCATGACGACAGAATTCCAGAAGAATTTTGCGTTAAATTTCAGAATTCTGAGATTAAAATCAGAATTGTTCAGAATGCAGAATTTTAGTGTTGCCGTTGAACCGTAGATGAAGCGTTTTTGACAAGCAGGCCGTTAAATCCAGATTTTATCAGCCCAGCAGCACCTCCTTTCTGACCCGGTTCTTTCTCTGGTTCTGGTTCTGACTCAGTGAAAGTGAAGCAGAGGAAGTTCTGCCTCCAAGCAGAACCGGGTGTTAAATGTTGCCACATGTTGTTTTTTTTATAGCAGCTGTATTTATGGCGGTGATTTATTTCCTCTGTGAGTGAGTTAATTATGACCCGGATGTTGTTGGTGTTCTGGATGTTCTGGTTCGTCTGATTAACCTGTTCCCCTTTTGGACCGGCCCTTCTGGTTCTGCTCAACAACACTTAAAATAATCTTTGCAGTGCTGCAGTTTGACAGCTAGATCAAGATGGTGAATGTCCTGAGACGGTTTCTGAAGAAAACCGTCTCATTTAAACTTTATTTCATTTAACAGTTTTGATAATTAGTTAAAATAAAGAATAAAGTTTTAGTAAGTAGAGCTAATGTTTTTGATCATTGCTTTAGCGTTAGCTCCTGTTAAATATTGATAAATGCTGCATTCTTATTGGTTGAGCATAATGACCTATAGATCAGCGTAGACGGAGTTTTCCTGTCAGACCCGGTTCATTCATTGGGCCTCTGCTCCTCAAACAGGAATGGCTCTCCTCTACATCCTGAAGACCAACTTCCAGCCGTCGGTGGGGATGCGTCCCGACGCCCGGAAGATCGGCGTTCTGATCACTGACGGGAAGTCGCAGGATGAGATCATCGTGAACTCCCAGAGCCTGAGGGACAGCGGCATCGAGCTGTACGCCGTCGGTGAGCGCCGCCGCCCGCTCCCCGGCCGCTCCCTGCGGTCAGGCGGAGCGGATCTCTCATCGTGTTCCCTGCAGGCGTGAAGAACGCCGACGAGAACGAGCTGCGCTCCATCGCCTCCGACCCAGACGAGATCCACATGTACAACGTGGCCGACTTCCGCTTCCTGCTGGACATCGTGGACGACCTGTCCAGCAACCTGTGCAACAGCGTCAAGGGTCCAGGTAGGACGGGACGGTGGAACGAAGGTTCCCCCTGACGACGTACAGCTCACTCCGCCTCACTCTGCCTCCAGATTCTGGTCCCGAGCTGGGCCCGCCCACCGACCTGGTGACCTCTGAGGTCACGCACTACTCCTTCAGAGCCTCCTGGACGCCACCAGAGGTCCCCGTCGAGCAGTTCAGGGTCACCTACAGGACGGCCGCCGGAGGCCCCACCATGGAGGTGAGCTGCAGCTCGACCCGGTTCTGGGTCCAGTTCTGAACTGTGGTGTAAACCTGGTCTGAAACCACAGGAACCTGCTGGGGCGGCAGGCGGGCGGTGAATACTTGTCACATGTTTATATAAGTATTTTTATCAGTTCTCAGTTTTGCAGACATCAGGTTTAAAGTTTTTTCTAAATCAGGATTTTTTCACTAATGTGAAGGAAATATTGACTTAAACCAAGTTTTCAGTAAGATTTTGTTATTTTAGTTTCTTTTCCAGATGTTTGTGCTGACAGTGACATAAACTCCTGCTTTGGTGTTCTTCAGTGCCGTGGAGCGGGTCAGCCGGTTCTGGTCAGCCGGTTCTGGTAGAGAAGATGAGATTATTAAAGAACAAAGGCCCGTCTGACTGCGTGTGATTTAATGACCTCAGAGCTCAGGAATAATTAAACCTTCACTTTCAGGGAAAATGTTTTCCAAGCTGTTCCTGATTTTCCAGCAGGAATTCTGAGTAAATCTTGTCATTAAAGCAGTAAATGATGTAACGGCTGTAAAAGCAGGATTCCTGACGCATCACTGACGAGGAACAGCTGATTCTTTCCCGTTAGTCTCTAATCAGCTTCGTTACAAACACATCTGGCTGTTCGTGCTGTTTGTCAGCAGCAGGAATGAAGTCACTTCCTGCTCCAAGCTGGACGGATTCTCCCAGCGACATGTTCGGGTCCGGCATGCTGACAGTGAAACATCTGGAGCAAAACCAGGACATGATGACAGGAGAAAGTCACAATGTTACAGCAAAGTTGTTCTGATGCCACATAAAACTATAATAATCCCGGATAAAGACGCAATAACCAGAATTAATTGTTAATATGTAAATAGTCCTGAATCTACTGGAAAGCATCTGTGACGTCATGCTGGTGGCTGAAGTGAAGCGTCGCTCCGTTCCAGGTTCTGGTGGACGGCGAGGTGACCACCACGGTTCTGGAGAACCTGACGCCGCTGACGCAGTACGTGGTGAACGTGTTCGCCGTGCTGGAGGGCGTCAGCAGCGAGCCTCTGAAGGGAACCGAGACCACCTGTGAGTGTTCACCCCGCTTCCTGCTCTCCTCCAATCAGCAGCCGCTCACACAGGAAGTTAGCGTCGTGGCTAATAGCTAGCGCTGTTCCTGCTGCTCTTATGGGTCGAGTTGGTTCAGACGACCAGGTGAACTCTGACCCAGATGGACTCTGGTCAGTAATCGCTGCTTCACGTTATATAGATCAGTGTTTTTCAACCACTGTGCCGCGGCACACTAGTGTGCCGTGGAAATGATCCAATTTCACCTAACAAATTAATTATCTGCAAATAATATGCGGTTTTCGAGTGTCTGTGCTGTAGAAGTGACTAGCGGCGTAATCATGCAATTTCCTTATCACTAGATGGCAGTAGGTACATAGTTTTGTACGTTAAAACAAGATAATTAGTGATGAGAATTAATCTATATTTAATATATGCGACTATAGAGTATCATTTGTTTACATTTTGGTTGGTGGTGTGCCTTGGGATTCTTTCAATGAAAACAATGTACCTTGGCTCAAAAAAGGTTGAAAAACACTGATATAGACAACGCTAAACACAAGAGCACTCCACACTTTTCAGATTTGTTTACTGGTGTTTGTTTGGACCAGAACAAACTTTAAAGGGTGTGAATACTTTACTCTTCTGACTGTTTTTAACTGTTTCTAACTGGTTTAAACTGGTTCTAACTGGTTTAAACTGGTTCTGACTGGTTTAAACTGGTTCTAACTGGTTCTAACTGGTTTTAACTGGTTCTAATTGGTTTTAACTGTTTCTAATTTGTTCTAACTGGTTTTAACTGTTTCTAATTTGTTCTAACTGGTTTTAACGGTTTCTAATTGGTTTTAACTGGTTTTAACTGTTTCTAATTGGTTTAAACTGGTTCTAACTGGTTCTGGTTCTAATTGGTTTTAACTGGTTTTAACTGGTTCTAATTGGTTTTAACTGTTTCTAATTTGTTCTAACTGGTTTTAACTGTTTCTAATTTGTTCTAACTGGTTTTATCGGTTTCTAATTGGTTTTAACTGGTTTTAACTGTTTCTGACTGGTTCTAACTGGTTTTAACTGTTTCTAATTTGTTCTAACTGGTTTTAACTGTTTCTGACTGGTTCTAACTGGTTTTAACTGTTTCTAATTTGTTCTAACTGGTTTTAACGGTTTCTAATTGGTTTTAACTGGTTTTAACTGTTTCTGACTGGTTTTAACTGGTTTTAACGGTTTCTAATTGGTTTTAACTGGTTTTAACTGTTTCTGACTGGTTCTAACTGGTTTTAACTGTTTCTAATTGGTTTTAACTGGTTTTAACTGTTTCTGACTGGTTTTAACTGGTTTTAACTGTTTCTAATTGGTTTTAACTGGTTTAAAGTGGTTCTGACTGGTTCTAACTGGTTTTAACTGGTTTTAACTGTTTCTAATTGGTTTTAACTGGTTTTAACTGTTTCTGACTGGTTCTAACATGTTTTAACTGGTTCTGACTGGTTCTAACTGCTTCTAACTGGTTCTCACTGGTTCTGACTGGTTCTAACTGCTTCTAACTGGTTCTGACTGGTTTAAACTGGTTCTAACTGTTTCTGATTGATTCTAACATGTTAAAGCTGGTTCTGACTGGTTCTCTCCCCCAGTGCCGCTGCCTCCTGCGAGCAACCTGAAGGTTTACGACGAGACATCCATCACCATGAGGGTGAGCTGGGAGGCGGCGGCCGGAGCGAGCGGCTACCTGCTGCTGTACCGCTCCATCAACGCCTCGGATCCTCAGCAGGAGGAGGAGGTGAGGACGCTTCAATCCCATTTAATCCCATTTAATCTGCTTTGACCCAACTCCGGTCCGGTTGGAGAGGTGTGAATGCTAACTGACCTCTGACCTCTGGTCCTCCAAACCTCAGACTGAGTTTGGTTTGAATGTGAACACCAAGTGGACCGGAGACCGCTCCAAAAGCAGGAAGTAGACCGGAAGTGGCATTCTGGGTAAATGCCCTGTGTCTTCAGAGGTTGCTGGTGCAGCGCCCCCACAGGCGCCACATTGCTAATGTTGCCTCTTTGGTCCCAGTTGAACCAACTTTACAGACTTTATGTCACATAACTCAGTTGGGCTCATGTGAAACTCTCCAGCTGTTTTTTGTTTGTGCTATAAAATGGAAATACATGATACCGGCCCTTTAAGAGGAATCATTGCTCGGAAATGTCTGAATTGGATTCAAGTATTTTCCAGATTTGGATTCTGATGGAAACAGAGACAAGAGAACAGAAAAAATATTTACGTCCGTCCGAAACTGTTGTTCCGCCCCCCAACTGCGGCGCCCCGAGTGGAGAGCCTCAGATCCACCCGGGGAATTTCAGTTAGAAATTAAAACGTCAAATGAGTTTTCATGAAACACCTCAAGATGATTCGAAGCCTCAGTCGGGCGTGTGTGTGTCTAAGTTAGTGTGTGTGTGTGTGTGTGTGTCTAAGTGTGTGTGTGTGTCTAAGTTAGTGTCTAAGTTAGTGTGTGTGTGTCTAAGTTAGTGTGTGTGTGTGTGTGTCTAAGTTAGTGTGTGTGTGTGTGTGTGTGTGTCTAAGTTAGTGTGTGTGTGTGTCTAAGTTAGTGTGTGTGGGTGTGTGTGTGTGTGTCTAAGTTAGTGTGTGTGTGTGTCTAAGTTAGTGTGTGTGTGTGTGTCTAAGTTAGTGTGTGTGTGTGTGTGTCTAAGTTAGTGTGTGTGTGTGTCTAAGTTAGTGTGTGTGTGTGTCTATGTTAGTGTGTGTGTGTGTGTGTGTGTGTGTCTAAGTTAGTGTGTGTGTGTCTAAGTTGGTGTGTGGGGGTGTGTGTGTGTGTGTGTGTGTGTCTAAGTGTGTGTGTATTTTTCTGTGTGTGTCTGGAAACCTGCCTGAACTTCCTGAGCCTGGAGGATTTTCAGGTCTGATCTTCATTTTGTCTGAGCTCTTCCTTCATCGTTCCGTTGGATTTGTTCTGATTCTTTCTGGATCTGGACGATGTTTACGTTTCATTTCAACGTTTGTTTAATCGAGGCAGATCTTCTGTGTGGCAGCATTACAGATTACAGACATAGTAACACAAATGAAAGAATGTGTTTAAAAACAATTAAAATATTTAACAATGAGTTTGGTTCTGGTTCATCTTTATCCCGTACTTAAGCCACATGAAGCTGAATATTAAACTGAATATTAAAAGGTGAGTCCTGGTTCTGCGTCAGACGGTGATGCGCGGCGCTCTGAGCATGCTCAGTGCCTCCAGGTTTCACTGCGGTCCGTTTGTCTCTGCAGGTTCGCGTTGCCGGAAGCGTGACGAACACCCAGCTGCTGCAGCTCATCCCCAACACGCAGTACGCCGTCACACTCATGGCTCTGCACGGCGAGGCCACCAGCGAGGCCCTGGAGGGCCGCGGGGTCACCTGTACGTAACCAGGCTCCGGTATCATCGGGTCGCTAGCAACATGGCCGCCTCCGGGGGAAATGGGTTCAGAGCCAAAACCTCCAGCAGCTCCACACAGATCAGCTGCTTAACTAACAGCAACAGCCTGGGTCTGACAGACAGAACTAAACATTTAACTAGAGTTGTGCCGATCGATCGGCCACTGATCATAATCGGCCAATTTCCATGACAAAGCGTATGATCGGTGATCGATCAGCGTCTCTTGTTGCCGATCACCTGTATCTCCCTTCTCGCTGCGCAGCATCAAGTCCTGTAGTGAGGAGCTTTAACGCTCTGAGTGAACGGGGACGTTTGCGTGTCGCGTTTCCCACAATGCATCAACACGACGAATCTAATATGACATTTAAGAAACAAACTTGATTGATTTGGCTACATCGAGGATTTTAGATATGTGTTAAAATATGTCTATTAGCTCTAAATTAGGTGAATTTATTGCAGATCATTTTTCCATTTTGCCAGATAAAATAGAATCATTTATGCCTAAAGTGAAAAATTAACAGCTAATCCAGGTGATCAGCAGAGATCGGTGATCGGCCTCATGGATGATCGGTATCAGAACCGGCAGCAAAGAACCTGATCGGAGCATCACTAGTATAAACTCAATGTTTAACCTGCTAACTAAATATTTAGCCCTTAGATATTTAGTTAGATTAAATATTTTGTTTGAAGCTGTGACATTTTTAAATGAGTGAATCCCAAGTTGAAAACATAAATTTGAATTATAAACTTCACTCTTTATTCTTATGACTGGCTAAATTACAAAAAAAGAAGTTTGACCTTTAACCTTTGTTGGACCAGAGGAAGCTCCCAGTTTTCTGGGTTTTCTGCCTGAGCAGCTCTGAAGTCTGACTGGATCCAGTGAGCCAGGCTGACCTGGTGGTCGATTCCTGGTTCTGGTTCCGGTTCTAACAGGTCTCTGTCCTCCCTCAGTACCCCTGCCCCCTGCTGGAGAGCTGAGGATCAGCGGCGTCACCCACAGCAGCATGATGCTGAACTGGGACGCGGCTCCTGGAGCCGTCCGCAGATACATGATCACCTACAAACCTAAGGAGGGAGACCTGAAAGAGGTAAACAAGGAAGTTACAGGATGTACTTCCTGCTAGTTAAAGGCTAACAGGAAGTACCATTGAACTGACTGGAAGCACCTATAGGGAACAGGAAGTACCCTTTAGCTAACAGGAAGTTCTCTTAGGTTTCAGGAAGTAGCCTGTCAGATCCAGAGCCATTCCCTCAGACTAGACATTTTTATTTGTATCAGCTGAGCGACTCGGAGAGCTCCAAGTCGCTCTGACTCATATGAAACATCGTCACAGGAAGCGTACCAGGCCCGGTTCCAGGAGGTTCTGCTCTCGCTGTTGGCCGCAGTCATGGCCGAAGCGATCCGCTGGGCTGGGTTTTGGTTCTGGCTGGATTTTCACAGATCCTCCCTGTTCTCCTCGCTGTCCTCCTGCACATCAGCAGAGTCTCCTGGAGGTTCTGTTGGATGACCCGGATCAGCCCAGATCAGTCTGCCGGTTCATCTTGGCTTCCTGCTGCTCTGGAACATTTTCCCTCAAATAAAAATGGTTTCACCTCCAGACTCTCCTGGGTCTTGGTTCTGATTAAAGCTCTTCAGGTTTTGCAGATTCAGATCTAGAAGTAGCGCTGCAGCTTTCTGGACCTGGTTCTGACCGGTAACTGTCGCCTGCAGGTGGAGGTGAACGGTGACATCACTACGCTGCAGCTGACCAGCCTGCTCTCCCAGAGGGAGTACGACGTCGCCGTCACCCCCGTGTACGACGAGGGACCTGCCATCCCCATGCTCGGAACCGCCATCACAGGTCCGGACCCGGCTCATTCAGGCTCAGATCACTTCCATCTGCAGTTAGTAACTCAGTTTGTCAGTTTTATGGCTCTGGTTCTGAAATGTCCCGACCTTTTCTGGCCCTGTTCTACATTTCATCGTGAAGCTGCAGGTTTTTAGGGTGAATATCAGCTCAGACTCATGGATTAATCACGGTTCTGTTGGGCCGCAGGACCGAACCTGGTACTGTCGGATCACCAGGACAAACCTCAGAATTAAAGTGTTGACAGTTTTATTACTGGTTCTGGTCCAGTTTGCAGACAGGAAGTTCTGAGCAGCTGGTGTCATTTCTGGATGCTTTCCGGGTTTTTAAGCAGAACTTTGGTCTTGAGAGGTTTAGTTTTCTGAACCAAAACCGCTGAGGTTCTGATTGAGTCCCAGCAACCTCATCTGTCTTCCTGCACAGCCAGACGTTTGTAAATTCATAGCTTAAAGGTCGCTCTGGTTCTTTCCTCTGGAGTCTGCTGGAATGTTGGAGTAAAATCTGATTCCTGCTCCAGTTTTCAGGCTTTTTCCCGCCCTAACCCAAGACTCTAGGTTCTGCTGGTACCAGCTGGGACTTGCACTGCCTCCAGCCTGCGAACCTCAGGCTGTCTCACTCCAACCCTGTGGTCAGATCTGCTTCCTGTCTCCTTAAACAGATGTTGTCCCGATTCCCAAGAACCTGCAGTTCTCCGAGGTGACCCAGAACTCCTTCAGAGCCACCTGGGAACACGGCGCTCCAGATGTGGCGCTCTATCGGATCTCATGGAAAAGGAAGGACAAGAATGACTTAAAGAACGTAAGGTGTCATCCAAAGTGCTGAAATATATCTGCTCAGTGTTTCATCCCTGAGAAACTATCTAGTTAGACTCTTCACCTGCTGTTAGAAGCATGGTGGTGGCAGCATTATACTGTGCGGCTGTTTCACTGGGAAGTAATGACCTCACACCAGCAGCTGAGATGGTTGAAATCTGGACCCATTGGTGGGCACCACCAACCATAAAGAAGCATTACTTTTGCTAATGCTAAAGGGCTACACTAAAATGGTATTTAGCAGAAGCTAGTGCTAGGTCGCTATGTCAATATAGTATTTAACAGAACACAATGAATGCTAAATGCTAAATCAAGAAAGTAATTTAGCACTTAAGAATTTTTCTGAAAAAAATGAATCTAGGGGAAGCTAAGTGGACTACACAGTTTCAAAGTTTTGGAGTGTTTCTTGGTTCCATCCTCAACAGGAAATCCTGAACAGCGATGAGAACTCGTACGTTCTGGAGAACCTGGACCCGGACACGGAGTACACGGTGACCGTCACTGCCGTCTATCCCGACGAGATGGAGAGCAAGGATTTGATCGGAACCGAGCGGACCTGTAAGTGATCCCGCCCCACCCCAGCAGAACCTTCTGCTCTGCGCCGACCTGGAATAACGCTCTTCTTCTTGACGTCTCTTTCTAGTGCTGAAGGCTCCAGATGGTAGGTCACTGAGAGGTCACGACCTTCTCAGAGTTTGTTCACACTTTGAGGCGACGGGCGGCAGCGTTCGTGTCTCAGCATGTTTGTGTTTCAGAGCTTCGCTGTGCGTTCACACCACCAGCAGCGTCTCCTTTAGCTATGGGTTAGCTTAGCTGCCCTTCAGGGTTAGCTTAGCTGCAATAAACCAGGTGTAGCCCAGTGGAGCCTGCCTCTGGCTGTGGTGTGAACGCAGAGTCAGGATCATCATCATCAGCTGTGTGTCTCCATAACCTCACCATCGTGTGGATCCATGTTGTCGCATGTTGTTCAGCCATCCTGCTGCAGCGATGGAGCTCAGTCTAACTTCATCGCCATGGCAACCTCTGCTGCTGCTATAGGCTTAGCCTGATCCTGGATTTTCATCCGTATGCTTTGACTGTTACGGTCAAAGTTCATAATGTAACGTACCCAGCGGTGGATAGTATAGATGCTATATTCATTCCAAAGCTAGCTTCTGATCTGATCAACGATAAACTGCCACTGCTAACTAAACAGCCGACGCTGGTCAATCAGAAAGAGACAACTCACTAGCGTTAGCTTTGTAGAAGCTAGTGACCAGCATGCCTAGGATGGTCTTCTTCCAGTCTAAAAATAGCCTATGATAGTTTAGCATTATCGTTGGTAAGCTTATTGTTATCCTGGATAGGTTAGCATTATTGTTGGTTAGCCTAGCATTAGCCTTTGATAGTTTAGCATTAGTCTTGGTTAATGCTAACCAACATTAGACTTTGATAGGTTAGCCTGAGCCTTTGTTAGCTTAGCGGTAGCCTTGGTTAGCCCTGGTTAGCCTAGCGTTAAACTCTGATAGATTAGCATTAGCCTTGGAAAGCCCTGGTTGGCTGAGTGTTAGACATTGATAGGTTAGCATTAGCCTAGGTTACTCTAGGCTAATCCGGAGCTGTCCTCTGGTCCTCGGTCTTCATGGTGCTGCTTGTGAAGCCTGGTCAGATAATTGGTTCTTGACCAACCAGAACCGTTGGGTTTGGGTTGAACAGTCAGGTTTCTGAAGTCCAGTTCTGCTCCAGCTTCACTCATCATCATCATCATCATCCTCTTCTTCATCCTGCTGCTTCCATCCTAATCCTGACCTTTGCAGCTCCATGACCTGCTGCAGAGGAACCATCGTCACCATCATCATCATTACCTTCATCACCCCCCCTCACTGCGTCCTCTCTCTGCCTCCAGTGCGACCCGAGCCGCCGCGGAACCTGAGGGTGTTCAACGCCACCGTCTCCTCGCTGACCGTGAAGTGGGACGCCGCTCCCGGTCCCGTCAAGAACTACAAAGTCACGTACCTGCCGGTCGCCGGCGGCGAGCCTCAGACGGTAAGGCCCGGCCCGGATCCTGGAGGGGGATTCATTATGATGATCAGAGAGCAAAGGGACAACACTTCAAAAAGTTTAACAATAACAGAATATTGTCAGAACTTTACAAAAAACAGTGGGAATTATGCGAGAACGGTCAATGGACTGAACTTATTTAGCGATTTCGATTCAGTTTTGACCAATCAAACCATGTTTCCCTCAAACACAAGAGAGAAACATCATAATACAAGAATATACGGACCGGATCCACTTCGATTTGTGGACCGGATCCTCCTCGGTCTGCCGGGTTTGTTTCAGGCTGCAGAGATCCAACAAACATTCTGCTGGGACATTAGAATCTATAATCTGAGATTATAGAGCCTGTGTGTAATCTGACTCTGTGTTTCCTGTGAGCAGCTGCAGGTCGGCGGGAAGAAGACCAACGTCGTCCTGCAGCAGCTGCAGCCCGACACGCCGTACTCCGTTACCGTGGCAGCCGTCTACCCATCAGGCGCCAGCAGGGACATCAACGGAGAGGGGAAAACCAGTAAGCGTCCACAGCAACTGGGATGAACTGTTAATCCAGTAAATCACAGAGAAATCTGACAGAATAAAGCTGTTTTCAATTGAATAATCCCAGATTAAAGCTGTGTTTCAGTAAATAATCCCAGATTAAAGCTGTGTTTCAGTAAATAATCCCAGATTAAAGCTGTGTTTCAGTGAATAATCCCAGATTAAAGCTGTGTTTCAGTAAATAATCCCAGATTAAAGCTGTGTTTCAGTAAATAATCCCAGATTAAAGCTGTGTTTCAGTGAATAATCCCAGATTAAAGCTGTGTTTCAGTAAATAATCCCAGATTAAAGCTGTGTTTGCCGTTGCAGAGCCCCTAGGCGGTGTGAGGAACCTGCAGGTGCTCAACCCCACCATGACCACGCTGAACGTGCGCTGGGAGCCGGCGGAGGGCCGAGTCAACGAGTACAAAGTGATTTACGCTCCGGCAGCCGGAGGAGCGGAGAGCATGGTAGGACTGGTAGGAACCTGCTTCCCTTGGCGCTTCACTGTGTAACTGGCCTAGTTAAAGTCCTGCCGCGGGGTCAGGCTGAGCTGAGGTTTTATTCTGATCTGGAAACCTGGCAGAGTTTTAGCCTTCAGTGTGTTGAAAGAAGCTGTGGGGTGAAGCGGGGAAATGCTGAGTCAGCGGTTGCTACGGAAACGCCCTGGTTTCCTGTGGACCAGAGGAACTTTAGCTACACAGACTCTTCAGGTGTCTTCAGCTCTGTTATCAGTGCTAATATGCTAACAGCAGAGCTAACTTTTCATTTAGCGATAGCTGCTAAATGAAAATATAATCTGGGCCAGAGCAGACCAGCCGTTGTTCATAATGTGAAACAACAGATTATATTCTGAGAAAGCTGCAGGTGACGTCGGTCTGATGCTGAGGCTGTGTTTCCAAGCGGCTGATTAGTGTGGCTTGTTGCTGCAAACAGGAAACGGTGTCGGCGGGAACCACGGCCACCATCCTGCGCGGCTTGCAGCCCGACACGCTGTACTCCGTCACGCTGGTTCCGGTTTACGCTGAGGGAGACGGGAAGAGGATGTCTGAAAACGGGAAAACCAGTAAGTCCCAAACCCGACATGACTCCGAGAAAAACTCCGTCGGCTCAGCGGCGGTCTGTCTGCTTCAGGAGCGTTGGGCGGCGTGAAGAACCTGATGGTGAGCGACCCCACCATGACCTCCCTGAACGTCCGCTGGGACCCCGCCGACGGCGCCGTGCGCCTCTACAAGGTCTTCTACGTTCCCGCCGCCGGCGGCCGAGAGGAAATGGTGAGAACCGCCGCGGGGCCGCCGTCGGACCGACTGACCAGACGGCGTTCTGACCCTCTCCGTCCGTTACAGGAGCAAGTTCCCACAGGAACCACGACCATCGTCCTGAGGAACCTGCAGCCCGACACGCAGTACACCGTGTCCGTGGTGCCGGTGTACCCGGCGCGCGAAGGCCGGCGACAGTCCGAGGACGGGAAGACCCGTACGCTGCCGCAGAACGTTTGGGCTCGCCCTCCCTCACACTCGACCTCTGACCCGACATGTCGGCGTGTTTCTGCCCACAGTGCCTCTGAGCGGCGTCAGCGGCATGAGGGTCAGCGACCCCACCATCACCACGCTCACCGTCAACTGGGACGCCGCCGACGGCAACGTCCAGGGCTACAAGGTCATCTACGTCCCGGCGAACGGCGGCCTGGAGATCGTGGTGAGGTCATCAAACTGCCGACCCGAAAACTACCAGATCAGAACCTGCAGGGAAAAAATCCAGCGAGAAGAGAAACATTAGAAAAACGGTAGAAATACTTCAGAGCAAAATTACTCAAGTAAAAGTACAGCAAAGTAAAAATACTCCCATCAGTACATCTTTTCAAAACAGGTACTGAAGTAACTGTAACTGAGTAAAAGTAACTAGTTACTAACTAGTTAACTGGACACAGAAACTGTAAACTGAACTTTAGCTCATATCTCTGCAGCTTGAAGCTTCAGGAGGTCAAAGGTCATTTCCTGATGCCTCTCTGAAGATTATATAATAAAAAGTTTTTCTTTCTCTCGTTGAGTTCAGAAACTTCTGTAGAAAATATTCATTTCATTAAGAGTTTTATTTTTATTAAAGTTCAGGATTCTGGCTTAACGTTGAATTTAAACTCAACGTTTCCCAGAAAATATTCAAAGTAATTTAATAAAGAAATAGCTGAGCAGAAATTCTCAGTAACTGCTCATGGCTCTGAAATGATGACATTTTCCTTCCACTCAACTTTCCGTCAACATGCTTGGATACAGGCAGCTGGATGTTTAGAGCTTTTCAAACCTTTTTGGGACTTTGATTAGTGAAATGTTTTCTTTAGGGCACATTTCTGCCTGAGGAATCGTCTCTGAGCGTGTTTTAGCTCGTAGCTGACGGCTTTGCTCCCATCGCAGTAACTTGGGGAGTTTCCTGGGGATGAAAAATAATCCTGCTGATCGTTTTTCAGCCTGACATGTTGAGCCTCCTGCTGCAGGCCGGCTAGCGGCTGTCGGGGTTTCATACCGTCGTCTCCGGAGAGCCGATCAAAGCCTTGCAGGGATTTATGGAGCGCTGTCGGACGGGATAATCCCTGCACTCCGGTGCCAGACAGCAGCGCCGGCTGCTGCCAGGAAACTCCGACCTCGGCTGGTCCGGACGGATTCTTCAGTTTGTGGATTTACTGTTTTTAAATCCCGGCGATCCGACGGAGAAACATCTGACTCCTCAGACGCTGCGGAGATTCAAATGCTTCTTCCGTTACAATGCATTCAAACCAAACGTCTCCGTCAGCTTCCTCAGCAGGACCCGCTGCTGGTTCTACAGTACTCTGACTGTTTGGGTCTCACTTCCTGTTCTGACCTCACTTCCTGTGTCTCCGGCAGGAACAAGTGTCTGAGAGCACCACCTCCACCGTCCTGCAGAAGCTGCTGCCCGACACCAGCTACACCGTCACCGTGGTGCCAGTGTACGCCGAGGGAGACGGGCCCAGCCTGACCGACACCGGCAAGACCAGTGAGTACCGGCCGGCCCGGAGGGGGCGGAGCCTGCAGCCGGGACGGGCGTGTTCTGGGACGTGATTGGTCGGTTGGCTCCGGCAGCCCAATGACTCAATAAATTGGTTGGAAGTTAACGTGTGAAAAACAGATTTAAAGGAACATTAAAGGGCCGGTATCATCTAAAATCAATTTTTTTAACTTCTATCATGTTGTCATGTTTTTGCCTGGAGTGTTGCTCTGATTCTTTCATGTTTGAGAAATCCTTTTATCTCCATGGCAAACATTCAGGTGTTAAAACACCTGGGTGGATCTAGCCCCGCCTTCCAGGCTTAGCTCCTCCCTATCTCAGCTCCTTCAGACTAGCCAGCAGCAATTAGCAAACAGCTGCTGAGCTCATTATAGGAGCTGCTGCTCAGAACAACACTGGTAAAAACGCTAAAGGTTTAATAGAGGAGCCATGTTGGGATGTCTTCCTGGAGGCGGAGCTTCAGAAGGAGCAGAAGCTTCTTAAAGAGACACAGACCCGATTTCAAGGCATTAAATTTGGAGTTAACATAGTTTCTGCATTTGTTGTATAAAATGTCTGTTTGTGCCTGGAAAACACGTAACACTGGCCCTTTAAATGAAGTTGCTTATGGAGAGTGAAGAGTGCCAAATTACAATAAATACATAACTTAGGAAATGTCATTAATTTACTAATACTGGAGATAAATACAAAAATAATATAGCTATAACTTTATAATTGTTACATTTTAATAAATTTCTTGTTCCTACTGTAAACAGTCGCTCCACCTGCGATGGAGCAGGTAACAGACGTGGTGGGCCAACGGATCAGGATGTCAATATGAAGTGAAGACTCGATAAAAACCACGTTTCCTCTGCTTCAGCATGTCTGAAATTCCCGCCAAAAATATCACTCAGTGGGCGGGATCAGAGGAAACCCTGACGTCTGATTGGCTGCTTCTACAGCAACACGACTCCTTCCTGTTTCCTTCACTCTGATGTCAAAATAGCTGCTATAATAAATTACATATAAATATGTATATCCAGTTTTTTAAATGAAATCAATACATTTAACTGAGGCATGTACAATTAATTCTATATTTCATAAATTATTTCTATATTTATTTCCAGTTTTAATTGACTGTTTCATATTGAACTAATGCTGCTGTTAAAGTAGAAACCTGATATTAACACAAATACTGAAGATAAAGGCTCAGATCTACTTAAATCTGTAGGATTTGAAGGGATAAAGTGGATCCGGTGGGACGGTGTGTGATGTTTGTGGCTTTGCTCAGGGCCGCTGGGATCCGTCAGGAACCTGCAGGTGACCGACCCCACCACCAGCACCCTGAACGTCCGCTGGGAGCCGCCCGAGGGAAACGTCCGCGAATACATTGTGATCTGGGAGCCGACGGCCGGGGGAGAGCAGGAAGTGGTGAGAGCCGCTCCGAAGATGATCATTCCTGACTGACATGTTGGACAAAATAACCTGAAACCATTTTTAAGATTTAAATGAAAATATCAGTGGCTTTCCTTTTCCTCTGCTGCTCAGTTTTAAGTCAGTTTCCAGACCTCAGCAGTTTGATTGTTGAGGTTTTCCTCATTCCTGAATGAATGTCTGTAGTCCTGAACAGCTTCCTGGAGAAATCCCACCTTTAATTTCCAACATTCAGTTCCACCATCAGCCTCTAACCTGCATGCAGATTCTCCTTTGTTTGGGATCCCTGACACAAATTCCTTCACATTTCTAAAGTCCATATTCAAAATTGCGTTTCCACTCAAATTTTGGACAAATTTAAATTATAAATGTTAAATTTCAGTCTGAATTTCCTGCAGAGATTTCTGTCAATGTCTGGTGTGGAATGCACAGAGAGCAGGAGAGGAATACGGGAACCTGATCAGACTCTTATTTTCCATATTTATCCTGGAGAAAGCTGAGATTCCAAACTGAGTTTCATCCAGTGGATCCAGCAGGGTCAGGCCTCAAGTGATCCCTCTTCCTGTCAAACCAGGACCAGGTCCCTGGAACCGTGTCCAGCACCGTCCTGAAGGAGCTGCAGCCGGACACAGAGTACTCGGTCACCGTCGTCCCCGTCTACCCGGAGATGGAGGGGATGTCCATGTCTGAGACGGGGAAGACAAGTGAGACGCGTTCCTCTCCGGGATAAACGCCGGCTGGATTTACAGTTAAACCCAAATGAGCGCTGATAAAAACCCACGTGTTCCTCCAGATCCGCTGGGCGGAGTGAAGAACCTGAAGGTGGTGGATCCCTCCTTCAGCACGCTGACCGTCCGCTGGGACCCGGCCGTGGGAAACGTCCGAACGTACAAGGTCTTCTACGCCGCCCAGCCAGGAGGAGAACAGCAAGTGGTGAGAGCCGTTTCCTCTTCCAGCTGACCGTCAGGAGGAGAAGCAAACATTCATCCTCAGGTCCAGCAGAAACTGATCAGGTCTTATTGATCAATGTCCAACAGGAGGAAGTTTCCGGCGGCACCACCACCACCGTCCTGAAGAACCTGGAGGCCGACACGCTCTACAGCGTGGCCGTGGTTCCCGTCTACCCTGACGTGGAGGGGATCCGGCAGGAGGACCAGGGCAGGACAAGTAGGTCCACCAGAAACGCTTCGTGTCTGGCCGACCTGCAGACCGGTCCAAACGGGTCCGACCCGATTACAGCCGTTTCCCTGCGTGGCGAACCAGCCAGGAGAGATCGCAGCCTGAAGGGGTCAGGGTTTGTTTTAAGCTGTCCAGGAAATGCTGCAGCTTCAGAAAATCAACTGAAGCTTCACTACTTGTTAAGTGCATGTAAAATTATGACACGAATCCTGGTTTATCCTTAGTTTATTATATCACAGATACTCTTGTCTATACTGCCAGTACTTGTATACTTTGCTCCATATTTTAATTTATTAAAGTATACTTTAGGTACACGATTATGAATTACTAAAACTGAAATATACTGCTTTTTACTATTTTAATAGTTTAGTTGTTACCTTACTATACATATAATTAGCATATTATCCGTAGCAAACTATTTACATACAGAAATATTTTTACCCTTTTTACGTGATGTCACTGCCTTTGAAACTCCGCCCACTGCGTCATAATGGATGTCAAATCAACCAGTGCCTCCTGTAAAGCCCGTCTAAAAGCGTCTGTAACTAAATATCACTTCCATTTAGTTGATATTTAGTCATTAAAAATATTCACAGGGTGCTGCGCGGTCGGCTGCAGAGAAAGACAAGGATCATAACCAAACTTGTCATTTTGTAACTTTTAACAAGGAAAGATGGTGGCAATGGACAGCAGCTGTCAGTCATAATGACCGTCAGTCATTATGATCATCAGTCACTTCTGACGTCCATCATGGCGCCTCGAATCATTAAGTGATGTAGTTGAAAAGAGTCAATATTTAGCTAGTTAGCTATCTAGTTTAGTTATATCTAGTCCTGTCTATCCAGATAAACTATCTAGCTAGCTAAAGACCTGTTTCTGGATCAGCAGTTCCTCTGTTAGGTTTCGGACGTTGCCATGTTGCTAGTTGCTGTCCTTTGACCCAAACATCTGTTTTCAGTTGCTGCTGCAGAAACGACCGTCTGAACAGTTTGAAAGGTTAAAATATGCAGCAGCTCTTCAGATGGAAACTCCTTAAATCAACATGCTTACAGCAGGATGGGATAATGCTTTTGGAGTTTGGCTGCTTGGATGTTCCCAGGAATCCAGACAGATTTATCCCCAACAGAAGAGTTTGGACTGGTTTGCAGCACTTGAGTCACTTCAGATGTTTGGATGTGTTTTATTGTGAAACCTGAGGAGAGGGAGCCTGCTCAGAGTTTATCAGCTGCTTGTGGAAGCTGAAGCGCTCTCACAAAGCAGCGTGTTAAGGAGCAGGATGGCGATGAAACCCGTTTTCAGTTTGTGACGGCCGACCCCGCCCGTCCGCCGCAGCCTGCAGGGTCGTTCAGACAGCGTGTCGTTCCTTTCAGAGTCTCTGGGCGGAGTGAGGAACCTGCAGGTGACCGACCCGACCACCAGCTCCCTGAGGGTCCGCTGGGAGCCGGCCGAGGGCGACGTCCGTCAGTACCGGGTCCTGTATGCGGTGGCGGCCGGCGGCGCCGAGAGCGCGGTGGGTGGGAGATTAACTCTGGTTCCACCTGGGCCGGTCCAGAACCTCATCGTTATAAGACAGAGCTTATCTGAATGAGGACGGGTCGGGAGCGAGGAGCTGATGCTGTGTTTGTGCTGCAGACGCAGGTTTCCGGGCTCACCACCAGCACGGTTCTGACGGAGCTCAGCCCGGACACCGAGTACAAAGTGACCGTCGTTCCCGTCTACGAGGACGTGGAGGGAAAGCGCATGTCTGAGAACGGGAAAACCAGTGAGTTCCTACCGGACCGGACCGGGCCGTGGTTCTGCAGACCGCGGGGGTTCTGACCACTCTCTGTGGTCTGTTTGCAGAGGTTCTGGGCGGGGTGAAGAACCTGCAAGTCACCGACCCGACCACCAGCTCCCTGAGGGTCCGCTGGGAGGCGGCCGAGGGAAACGTCCGCCAGTACCGCATCTTCTATGTCCCAGCAGCCGGCGGCGCCGAGGACATGGTAGGCGGGCAGTACCGGTCCGGACCGCTTCTGGATTGAACTCAATATTTCTC
Source organism: Brachyrhaphis roseni (assembly GCA_903066815.1). Taxonomy (NCBI): domain Eukaryota; kingdom Metazoa; phylum Chordata; class Actinopteri; order Cyprinodontiformes; family Poeciliidae; genus Brachyrhaphis; species Brachyrhaphis roseni. The sequence goes on from CAEFZY010011035.1 coordinate 18,864, forward strand.
TGGATTCTGAGGAAAGCTTTCAAACTTTAAAGGGCCGGTATGGTGTGAAACCAAAGTTTTTCATCTTTCCATCGTGTTTTAGTGTTTTCCCAGGAGAACTCGGCTCCTTCAGACTAGCCAGCAGCAGTTAGCAAGCATCTGCTGAGCTCATTATAGGAGCTGTTGCTCAGAGCAGCGCTGGTAGAAATGTTAAGGGATTAATGCAGGAGCCATGACTTCCTGGAGGCGGAGCTTCAAACAGAGCAGGAGCTTCTTAAAGAGACAGAGACACAATTTCAAGGCGTTAAATCAGGAAGTAAAAGTTTCCGTTGAGTCATATCATGAAGTTCCTGCCTGGAAAACATGTAGCACCGGCTCTTTAAGAGGAAAGCTTCCTGGCTTAGTTCTGGGTCGGGCAGAACCCCTCAGAACCGACCCGTCTCTCTGTCTCTGTGGGAAACAGGAGCAGGTTTCGGGCGGAACCACGGACACGGTGCTGAAGAACCTGCTGTCGGACACGCCCTACACCGTTACCGTGGTTCCCGTTTACCCCGAGGGCGAAGGCCTGCGCCAGGCTGACAGAGGAAAGACCCGTAAGTACCGATCCGGTTAGGCAGAACCCACCGTTCGCCTCTCTGGTCTGTCAGCTGTTTTTTCCCCTGCTTCTGTTTCCTGGGTTCGGACCCGGTTCTGACCGGACCCGGTTCTGACCGGACCCGGTCAGTCAGGGTTGATGTTCTGGCCTCTTACGCAACATTAATGGATCCAGAACCACCAGAACTAAACTAGTTTGTATGTTGACAAAATAAAAATGAATCCATTTTCTGCTGAATTGTTGGCTGAAGATCCATCAGAAATATTTTAGTTTTTAATCTTCATATTGGAGCAAAGAGTTTCAGGATCCTGATCATTCATGTAGCTTCTTTAAAATGTGGACACTAACATTAGCGTTAGCTGCTACATGTTAGCATTGAGATGCATTGACATGTAGCATGCTAACATGTAGCATGTTAGCATCTCAGCTTTAGTGATATGCTAACACCTTTTAGCACAACCTAAACACAACAACAGCATTTTCCAGCGTCCAATCAGATCGTTTGAAGCAGAAATGAACCGAGAGAAGCTGCTTCCATCGCTAATGTTAGCGGATGTAGCGGTGCGCCAGATTTACGGTCGTACCAGAAACATTCACACAAAAAGGTTCTAGCTGGAATGAAAATGTGATTAATAACATTAAAAATTTGAACATGTTAACGAGTTTTTCACCAGTGACTCCAGTTTCCCCAGTAGGTGTTGGTGAGTCTGGAACAGAACCTTCTGCTTTTATTGCGTCGTTTTGCACATCTGGTTGTTTATCTGTTTAACCAGCATCTCCCCCCCCCCAACCGGGTCGACGGGTTCAGACTGAGACCGAACGACCTCTGACCCCCAGAGGAACCCGGACCGGGCCGCTCTCTGTGTGTTTCTGCCTGACCTTGTGTTGACCTCTGACCCCTGCAGTTCCTCGGACGCCGGCCAGGAACATCCAGGTGTACAACCCGACGGCCAACAGCCTGAACGTCCGCTGGGAGGCGGCGTTGGGCCGGGTGCAGCAGTACCGCGTGGCCTACTCCCCCCTGAGCGGCGCTCGGGCCGCCGAGTCGGTGAGTCACACCAGCCGCAGAAACCGCCTCAGAACCGGGTCGCAAACGGGCCGACATGAACCGGATAATGGATCCGGTCTGGTCCAATCAGCTTCATTTAGTTTCATTTAGTAAATTATTTTGTGTGAATCTGAAGAAGATCGGTTCTGATCCAAACCGAACCAGTCGGGTCAGAACTTTTTAACTTTCTGTAAATTCAGGATTTATTTTGCTCCATCTGCGGGAGCGTCTGTCTGTAACCCGGTCCTGATCCGGTCCGGGTCTCCCATCTGGCCGTCCTGCTGGGATTCACCCCCAGCCCAGTAAACCAGTCAGAGCTTCCAGTCCCGGGACCCGGGACCGGGACCTGATCTGGCCCAGCAGTCCTTCAGGCAGTTCCTTTTTGTTGTTTTTGTTAATTAAAATGTTTTGAATATCAACATTTGAACAATGTTTATTTTATTATATTTTTATCATAATTGTAATGAATTTTACTGAGCGCTCTGCACTTCAGGCTGTGGCTCTGGTTCTCATTCTCATCACTTTTACATTCTAAATTTTTATACATTTTTTTTTTTTTATTTCGGGGTTTTTTTTTTTAATTATTTATTTAATATTAATATTATTTTGTTTATTATTAGTATTTATTTAAATTAATTTCCGTGTTGGCGGTTCCCATGATGTCAGCTCTGGTTTTCGGCCCATAAGCGGCGTTCTGGGCCGAGCCTGGAGAACCTGGCGACCCGTGTTGCTAGGAAACACAGCAGGCAGAAGAGCTGGGTGGTTAGCGTTAGCTCTGATGAACTTCCTGTCTCAGAGTTCTCTAAGCCGCACCGAAGCGATTGTTTCTGGAATCTGAGCCGACGTCTGTTCTGGAAAAGCAACCAGAACTGGACCTCATTTCCTGTTTTTGCTTTCTCTCTGGTCCTGGAAGGTTCTGGTTCCTGGAAGTATCACCAACGCCTACCTGGACAACCTGATCCCGGACACACCCTACACCATCACCGTCTCGGCGCTGTACGCCGACGCCGAGGGGGCGCCGGTCAAGGGCAACGGCAAAACATGTAAAAACCCGACCCAAGGCCGAGCCAGCCCGATTCTGGCCCGGTTCTGGTTCTCTGCAACCAAATCACTGAGCGTTAATGAAGAAAATGAAGAAATGCATTTTATTTTACACTGATTTTTAATCTTTGCCTCACCATGACAAACATTATCACAGCATAAAACGTCAAACTGACCTCGAAACAATAGTGACAAAAATTCAGATCCTGCAAATTAGAGTGGCATAGATTAATTTTTAGCCTAATTTTAGTTTATACCCCAGCAGTTCATATTTAACTCGGATGTATTTTCATAAAATACGTGACAAGGTTATTTAGTTTTGTTGTTTTTATTATTTTTCATTTTTATTATTTTATTTTTAATGGCCATTTTTTGTTTACATTAGTAATTTATATTTTTAATGTATTTACATTTTAAATGGCTTTAAATATTTTTCATTGGTATTTTTATTTATTTAATTTTTAAGGATTTCATTAACATGTTAAATCATTTTTTATATATCTGCTTTTATTCATTTATTTTTATTTTGCAAAATTGGTTAATGATCATTTTCAAACTTAAAAAGTTCCTGATAGTTTTTCTTTTTGTTTTTATCGTCGATGTGTTTCTCTGATTTTCAGTTTCTAAACCTGAGACAGAATAAAAACCAGAGAATCACCTTCAGACAGAAATTAAAGGAGCCGGACAGCGTCCCTGTGGAGCTCCGGACAGATTTCCTCTCCCTGCAGCTTTAAAAGCCAATCCCAGGTGGAGTCAGTGTGTTTTCCAACCGTGTGTGTGTTTCAGTGCCCCGAGCCGGCCCTAGGAACATGCGCGTGTACGATGCCACCACCAGCAGCCTGACGATCGGCTGGGACCACGCTGAGGGCCCGGTCCGCCAGTACAGGATCGCCTACGCTCCCATGACCGGAGACCCCATCACAGAGTTTGTGAGTTCAGCTTTCTTCCTTGGACTGGAAACAGGAATCGATAAAAACCCGAAAGGCAGACCAGCGGTTCTGGTTCTGTTAGCAGAACCTGGGCCCGGATCCAGACGGAGGAGTCTCAGCTGAAGTCATTCTAGTTCTCGGCACAAACTGCTTCTTTAAAACCCGTCTGCTGAAAACAAATGGTCTGTTTTTACGCTCTGGCTTTTGTTTTGGGTAAACTCTGCAGACGTTGCGGTTAAGCTATGCGATGAGGTCACTTCCCAGGACTCCCTGGCCTCCTCCAGCCTATGAATCACCGTTAGCGCAGCTAATTACGGCCTCTGTTGGACCAACACTGTCACGAGGAGCATAATGACATTATTAATAGCTCTGGGAACTGCCGGTGAGTCGCTGCAGACTGCAGAACCTCTGCGGTCCAGAACAGTTACCTTCACCAGAACCGCCAACCGTTCTGCAGCGACTCAGCTTTTGGTACCACAGGAATTTAAGCTGTAAAATCCCAGATTTCCTCATTAAAACAGTCTTTAATCTAATTACGGTGCTGTTGCTGGAGATCCACATGCCACTGTTGGACAACATACTGCTAATAGCACTTAGGTGATATTAGCCTTTTGGCTAATTTTAGCTTACACGTTACTGTTTGTCTACTGAATGGAGTACGCTGATGTTAGTCAACATGTTACTAATAACCTACATGCTGATGATAGCAGTTAACTTTCCATTAGCTAAGTTGGATTTAGAAGCTAAACTTAACAAATTGAGTGGAATAACTCAATACTAGTCATCATGCTATCAATACCCTGCATAATATTGACATAATTTTAGCTAACTTAAGCACTTTAGCTAAACTTAGCTAATGCACTTGATTACATCTTAGATGGAGTCCATAACTGGAGGTCAACATGCTACTGAAGCCCTCGTGCTAATGAAAGGATTTAAGCTAAAATTAGCATTTTAGTTTATTTTGATATACATGCTAAACTTAGCACTTACATTCAGAGTCTTCCTAATAAAACTGAATAAAAAGCAGACAAAGTCCAAAAACTTTAGAACTTCAGTGGAAATGTTGAGCCAAATCTCCAGAACCGGAGAACCAAGCATCTTAAGTAGAATATTTTAAACCCTGCTTTGTGAAACTGTGACGCCTTTCTGTCTCCTGATGTTCCAGACGATGGTTCCAGGGAACCGGAACAACGCCATGCTGCCCAATCTGCACCCAGACACACCCTACAACATCACCGTGGAGGCCATCTATGCCGAGGGGCCTGGAGGGTCCCTGAACGGGAACGGACGGACAAGTGAGGAAGTCCAGCCTGGCTCAAAACAGTTAGCTTAGCAAGAACGGTTAGCTTAGCGAGTAGCTGGGCTTGCTGTGGTGGCGTAGGGGATAGCGTGACCCACATTTGGAGGCCCCGAGTCCTCGACGTGGCCGTTGCGGGTTCGACTCCCGGACCCGACGACATTTTCCGCATGTTTTCCCCCTTCTCATTACCCCCTTCCTGTCAGCCTACTGTCTAATAAGGAGCACTAGAGCCACAAAAAGCTTAGCGAGTAGCTGAGGACAGATTAAAACCGAGTAGCTTAGCGAGTAGCTAATAGCATATCAAAACCATTAGCTTAGCGAGTAGCTGTTAGCGTATCTAAACCGTTAACTTAGCGAGTGGCTAATAGCGTGCTAGAACTGTTAGCTTAGCTCCTCCAGATCCAGTGGAACTGACGGCTCCTCTCCCGTCTCTCCAGTCGGCATGCTGAGTCCCAGAAACCTGCGGGTCTCAGATGAGTGGTACACAAGGTTCCGGGTGTCCTGGGAGCCCGTCTCTGCTCCAGTTCAGGGATACCGGCTCATCTACTCGCCTCAAGGTGAGCGCTGCTGCATCTGTCTCACCTGGTTCCTCTGGTTCCTTTGGTCCCTCTGGTTCCTGTGGTTCCTCTGGTTCCTCTGGTTCCTTTGGTCCCTCTGGTTCCTGTGGTTCCTCTGGTTCCTGTGGTTCCTCTGGTTCCTTTGGTCCCTCTGGTTCCTGTGGTCCCTCTGGTTCCTCTGGTTCCTTTGGTCCCTCTGGTTCCTGTGGTTCCTCTGGTTCCTTTGGTTCCTCTGGTTCCTTTGGTCCCTCTGGTTCCTGTGGTCCCTCTGGTTCCTCTGGTTCCTTTGGTCCCTCTGGTTCCTGTGGTTCCTCTGGTTCCTGTGGTTCCTCTGGTTCCTTTGGTCCCTCAGGTTCCTGTGGTTCCTGTGGTTCCTCTGGTTTCTCTGGTTCCTCTGGTTCCTTTGGTTCCTCTGGTTCCTCTGGTTCCTTTGGTCCCTCTGGTTCCTGTGGTTCCTTTGGTCCCTCAGGTTCCTGTGGTCCCTCTGGTTCCTGTGGTCCCTCTGGTTCCTTTGGTCCCTCTGGTTCCTGTGGTTCCTCTGGTTCCTGTGGTTCCTTTGGTCCCTCTGGTTCCTGTGGTCCCTCTGGTTCCTGTGGTCCCTCTGGTTCCTGTGGTCCCTCTGGTTCTTCTGGTTCCTCTGGTTCCTTTGGTTCCTGTGGTTCCTCTGGTTCCTCTGGTCCCTCTGGTTCTTCTGGTTCCTCTGGTTCCTGTGGTTCCTCTGGTTCCTCTGGTCCCTCTGGTTCTTCTGGTTCCTCTGGTTCCTTTGGTCCCTCTGGTTCCTGTGGTTCCTCTGGTTTCTCTGGTTCCTCTGGTTCCTTTGGTTCCTCTGGTTCCTCTGGTTCCTTTGGTCCCTCTGGTTCCTGTGGTTCCTTTGGTCCCTCTGGTTCCTGTGGTTCCTTTGGTCCCTCAGGTTCCTGTGGTCCCTCTGGTTCCTTTGGTCCCTCTGGTTCCTCTGGTTCCTTTGGTCCCTCTGGTTCCTCTGGTTCCTTTGGTCCCTCTGGTTCCTGTGGTCCCTCTGGTTCCTGTGGTTCCTCTGGTTTCTCTGGTTCCTCTGGTTCCTGTGGTTCCTCTGGTTCCTCTGGTTCCTTTGGTCCCTCTGGTTCCTGTGGTTCCTTTGGTCCCTCTGGTTCCTGTGGTTCCTTTGGTCCCTCAGGTTCCTTTGGTCCCTCTGGTTCCTTTGGTCCCTCTGGTTCCTTTGGTCCCTCTGGTTCCTGTGGTCCCTGTGGTTCCTTTGGTCCCTCTGGTTCCTTTGGTCCCTCTGGTTCCTTTGGTCCCTCTGGTTCCTTTGGTCCCTCTGGTTCCTGTGGTTCCTCTGGTTCCTGTGGTTCCTTTGGTCCCTCTGGTTCCTTTGGTCCCTCTGGTTCCTGTGGTTCCTCTGGTTCTTCTGGTTCCTCTGGTTCCTTTGGTTCCTGTGGTTCCTCTGGTTCTTCTGGTTCCTCTGGTTCCTTTGGTTCCTGTGGTTCCTCTGGTTCCTCTGGTCCCTCTGGTTCTTGTGGTTCCTGTGGTTCCTCTGGTTCTTCTGGTTCCTCTGGTTCCTTTGGTTCCTGTGGTCCCTCTGGTTCCTGTGGTCCCTCTGGTTCCTGTGGTCCCTCTGGTTCCTGTGGTTCCTCTGGTTCTTCTGGTTCCTCTGGTTCCTTTGGTCCCTCTGGTTCCTCTGGTTCCTTTGGTCCCTCTGGTTCCTGTGGTTCCTCTGGTTCTTCTGGTTCCTCTGGTTCCTTTGGTTCCTGTGGTTCCTCTGGTTCCTCTGGTCCTTCTGGTTCCTGTGGTTCCTCTGGTTCTTCTGGTTCCTCTGGTTCCTTTGGTTCCTCTGGTTCCTGTGGTTCCTCTGGTTCTTCTGGTTCCTCTGGTTCCTTTGGTTCCTCTGGTTCCTGTGGTTCCTGTGGTTCCTCTGGTTCCTCTGGTTCTTCTGGTTCCTCTGGTTCCTTTGGTTCCTCTGGTTCCTGTGGTTCCTCTGGTTCCTCTGGTTCTTCTGGTTCCTCTGGTTCCTTTGGTTCCTCTGGTTCCTCTGGTTCCTGTGGTTCCTGTGGTCCCTCTGGTTCCTGTGGTTCCTCTGGTTCTTCTGGTTCCTCTGGTTCCTGTGGTTCCTCTGGTTCCTCTGGTTCTTCTGGTTCCTCTGGTTCCTTTGGTTCCTGTGGTTCCTCTGGTTCCTCTGGTCCCTCTGGTCCTTCTGGTTCCTGTGGTTCCTCTGGTTCTTCTGGTTCCTCTGGTTCCTTTGGTTCCTCTGGTTCCTGTGGTTCCTCTGGTCCCTCTGGTTCCTCTGGTTCCTTTGGTTCCTGTGGTTCCTCTGGTTCCTCTGGTCCCTCTGGTTCCTCTGGTTCCTTTGGTTCCTGTGGTTCCTCTGGTTCGTCTGGTCCCTCTGGTCCTTCTGGTTCCTGTGGTTCCTCTGGTTCTTCTGGTTCCTCTGGTTCCTTTGGTTCCTCTGGTTCTTCTGGTTCCTCTGGTTCCTTTGGTTCCTGTGGTTCCTCTGGTTCCTTTGGTCCCTCTGGTTCCTCTGGTTTCTCTGGTTCCTTTGGTTCCTGTGGTTCCTCTGGTTCCTTTGGTCCCTCTGGTTCCTCTGGTTTCTCTGGTTCCTCTGGTTTCTCTGGTTCCTTTGGTCCCTCTGGTTCCTTTGGTCCCTCTGGTTCCTTTGGTTCCTGTGGTTCCTCTGGTTCTTGTTGGATCTAGCAGCCTCTGTTGTGTTTCCAGGTAAGAACCAGCCTGTGGACTTCTTTGTGGGCGACGTCACCTCGTTCACGCTGACCAACCTGGAACCTGGAACCACCTACGATGTGAAGGTTCTGGCTCAGTACAACACCGGCATCAGCGCGCCGCTGATAGGAGAGGGAACCACGCGTAGGTCCCTCCCAGATGCATGATGGGAGTTGAGGTTAATGCGGAGGCTGCTGTCATGACGGCTTGTTGTTCTAATCGCTGCAGTTTACCTGAACGTCACCAACATCGAGACCTTTGACGTCGGCCATGACAGCTTCTGCATCAAGTGGAGTCCACACCGCGCGGCAACGTCCTACCGCATCAAACTCAGCCCTGTGGACCGTAAGTCGCCTCACTCTTTAGTCCGCACACTGCCTGGAAACATCCTGAAACTTCCTGGAACTTTCTGGAAACATCCTGGATTATTGATAAACAATTTTATCTTCTATTATTATTTATACTGTTATTGTTGTCTTTAGTATTACTATATTAGGTCACAACAGAAAACATGTTAATTGTAACAATAGTTTAATTTTATGTTTAGAACTTAAACCTAGTTTTAAGTCCTAAAGCTCTTCATGGACAGGCACCAGACTATATTAAGAACCTCATCCAGCCTTATGCTTCGACTAGGAGCCTCAGGTCGTCCAATCTGAACTTGCTGATGGTTCCTCGGACCCATTTTAAGACTGGAGGAGACAGATCTTTTAAAGCTGTGGCGCCTCGCCTCTGGAATGAGCTACCTTGCACCATTCGATCTCTGGATTGTAAAGACACTTTTAGGAAACAACTTAAGACCCACTTCTTTAAACTTGCTTTTTAGCTCAATACTGTTTTACTGTCTTTGTATGTTGCTTTTAATCTATTTTACATTATACACTTTGTGCAGCGCTTTGTGACCCTGGTCTGTGAAAAGCGCTATAGAAATAAAGGTTACTTACTTACTTACTTTTATGTATAACCTCTATTGTTACTATTCCTCAAGGTAGGAACAGTTCTTTTTTATTATTTAAATTTTATCATGATTTATTATTTATAATACAATATTAACTATGTTATTTACATGTATACTTAGTATTATTATTATTGGTTATAGTGGTACTCGAGATTATTTTAATAGTAATAGTGAAATCATTTTGCTTGTGATTTCCATTTAATATTTATTGTTTCTAATATAAAATAATCCTGATCACAAAGTAATAGCCTGATTTTGTCAGGCGTAGATGGCGAGGCAGGACGCCGTAGACCCAGGTAGAAGTGAAGAACGAATGTTTAATGGTGAAGATGTCCAGATTCTAACAGTCCAACGACCAGGCAGCACAGCTGAGCGGAAGCTAAGGCTCAACACTGGTAGCAACTGGTGATACGAATGGACAACAATGCAGACAGGTTCGATGCTAGACAGAACTGAACAAAGAACACAGGTGGGGTTAAATACACGGAAACGAGACACCTGGGAATAATCAAGGGGAGACAGGACAACACTCAGGCACAGAAAACTCAAAATAAACACACAGAAAACTTAATTCACGACAGATTTATTGTGTGATTTTATTGTTTGTTGGATGATAATAATAGTATCAACAGTTGCCATAAATATTAACAGTGATAATAGTAATAAATAATATTGATGAAGTCCATATCGTCCCCCACGGGACGAGCCGGTGTGGCCGGTTCTCTGACCTTTGACCTGGACTCAGCTCTGGTTCCGACCCCCAGCAGCTGGAACCGGGTTTGGGTTTGACAGGAATCCGTGGTGTCGGTCCCCTCCAGCTCTCTGAGGTCCATCTGGTTCCTGTTGCTGCTCAGACTCGGGTTTGGAGATGAAGCATCGCTGGATGTGTTAGTCATTAGCCGTCCGAACCGCCGGAATAAATCGGATTCTGTGAGGGTGGAGAACCACAGACAGACGGAGACTGCTGGGAGCCTGTCCAGTGAAACCAGTGGTTCCTGGAACAAAGGCTCAGTGTAAGGAAGACGCTGGCAGGTCTCATCTGCAGTTACTTAACTTCCTGATGTCAGCCTGAAGGTGGGATTCATCGGCCTTCCGGTGAGGAGCCGCTGGTCGTCACAGATCCGTCCTGTTCCCAGATCGTTTTCAGCTCATCCAGACCTGAAGACTGCTGAGCGCTGCATTTAGCACTTTTAGCTCTCCATAAATTCATTTTTCTGGATAAATTCTAAAGCGCTAATTTAATCAGCTTTTTCATAAACTCTCAGTTTAATAAAGTTCGACGTTTGTATTAAAGTTTTGGTTGACTTTAGGAGTTCCTCAAATAGTTTGATATTTATATTCATGCTCTTATTTTGAAGTCAGTTTACGTATCAGTTCAGTTTCCCCTCTTCAACTTTATTGGACAAAAGCTCCAATCATGCAGCTTTTGTCCACTGATCAATCAGTGAGAGAGTTACTCAACAACTAAAACACTGAGACATGCCAGGTACCACCGGTGTGGAATTTAGCAATTTAGCATTAACTTCCGCTAAATATCCTGTTTGCTAAGCATTAATAGCTGGTTCCACTTGGTTTCCATTTGGTTCTGATTGGCTCCTGTTAGCTCCGGTTGGTTCCTGTTGGCTCCGGTTGGTTCCTGTTGGCTCCGGTTGGTTCCTGTTGGCTCCGGTTGGTTCCTGTTGGTTCCTGTTGTCTCCGGTTGGTTCCTGTTGGCTCCGGTTGGTTCCTGTTGGCTCCGGTTGGTTCCTGCTGGCTTCGGTTGGTTCCTGTTGGCTCCGGTTGGTTCCAGTTGGTTCCTGTTGTCTCCGGTTGGTTCCTGTTGGTTCCTGTTGGCTCCGGTTGGTTCCTGTTGGCTCCGGTTGGTTCCTGTTGTCTCCGGTTGGTTCCTGCTGGCTTCGGTTAGCTCCGGTTGGCTCCGGTTGGTTCCTGTTGGGTCCGGTTGGGTCCGGTTGGTTCCTGTTGACTCCTGTTGGTTCCTGTTGAGTCCGGTTGGTTCCTGTTGTCTCTGGTTGGTTCCTGTTGAGTCCGGTTGGTTCCTGTTGGCTCCGGTTGGTTCCGGTTGGTTCCTGTTGGCTCCGGTTGGTTCCTGTTGGCTCCGGTTGGTTCCTGTTGGCTCCGGTTGGTTCCGGTTGGTTCCTGTTGGCTCCGGTTGGTTCCTGTTGGCTCCGGTTGGTTCCTGTTGACTCCGGTTGGTTCCGGTTTGCTGCAGTTGGTTCCAGTCGTTTCCTGTCTCTTACCCGTTCCCTTTTCTGTCCTCCTTAGCCTCCAGTTTGGGTCAGCAGGAGGTCACCATCCCGGCCGGCCTGCCTCAGTACTGCTTCGACGAACTCTCTCCAGACTCGCTGTACACAGCCACCGTCTTTGTTCAGACTCCCAACCTGGAAGGTCCAGGAGTCAGCGCCAAGGAGCGGACACGTGAGTCCAAAAGGTTCCTGAACTGTTGGTGGTTCTGCTCAGTCCTCAAACATCTTGTTCATGTTGCAGAACCGAGCCTTCAGTTCTAGTTTGCAAGTAAGGTGTTATTTTCTTGTAGTTTTTGCTACAGTGAGATTAAAATATGAACCAAAGTCAAACTGGGTTCCTTAACAGCGACTGGTTTGTTACTGGTTCTGGTTTATTGATCACATCTTGGTTATTCTGTTTGCTCACAGTGGTGAAACCGACTCCGGTTCCGACTCTTCCCCCGACCCCGACGCCGCCCCCCACCATCCCACCTGCATGGGCAGGTGAGTCTGGAGCAGAGAGAGTTTACCTGGTTCTGGTCCACAGAGAGGAAACATCCTCTCTGTTTGACCATGAGTAAACAGTATCTTACTCTAGTCTGGACAGGAGGAAGTAGCAGCATGAATATCCGTCTCTACTTCCTGTTCAGACTCTGAAACATTCCTGAAGTCTGTCGAGGTGAAGAGGCTCTGATGGGTCAGAACCAGAAGAACCGGGTCAGAGTTCTGGCTGTGTACGCTGAGCTTTGTTTTGTGTGTGTGTGCAGTGTGTAAAGGAGCCAAAGCAGACGTTGTGTTCGTCATCGACGGCTCCTGGAGCATCGGGGAGGAGAGCTTCACCAAGGTCATCCACTTCGTCTCCAGCATCATCGCCGCCTTCGATGTCGTCGGACCGTCAGGGATGCAGGTCAAAGTTCAAACATCATCATTCATCTGAAAGTCATTGATAAACCATTTCATTATTGGCTGACCCGCAGATTATTTATGTTTAAAATAAAGGAAATTATGTTTTTAGATTTTTACGCATAAATGATTTTCACATAAAGATTCAAACAAAATAAATAGAATAAATAAATTTTAGATAGATGCAGAACACGATTAGAGCCACTAGCAAAAATCTGACTCTTTTCTCACAATTTTGAATTTAATTCTGAAAAAAAAGAAATAGATTTTTTAGTGGCCCTGATTCTGTTCCATAGCGATGGCACGCTGTTATATTTATTTTTAAATATTGTCATAAGGTCACATTTCAAGAATAAATATTTTAATCTTTGTTCCTGTAAAATAACCCAACTTTAAACAGTAAAGCTTCACATTGCACAGATGTTCCTTCCACTCAACTTTCCATTTTAATACAGCATGTTCACTACAAAACATTTCTGTTAAATTCATTTTAATTGTTGCTGTGATGTGATGAGAAGCAGAAGGTTTGCTTTTCACTCACTGTAAAACAGAACCGGCCGTGTTTAGTTTATACTGGATCTCCGTCTCCGAGGATCTGGATTAATTTGTGGATTATTCTGGATTAATTGCGATTAATCCAGATGTTCTGATGAAGCCACTCCTCTTCCAGGTTTCCTTCGTTCAGTACAGCGACGGCTCAAAGACCGAGTTCAAGCTCAACTCGTATGCAGACAAAGGCGTCGCCATGGCAGCGGTGCATCACATCCGCTACCGAGGAGGAAACACCAAGACAGGTGTGTTTGGATGGTCCAGGTCCTGGTCCAGGTCCAGGTCTGGTCCTGGTCCAGGTCCAGGTCCAGGTCCAGGTCTGGTCCAGGTCAGGTCCAGGTCTGGTCCTGGTCCTGGTCCAGGTCCTGGTCCAGGTCTGGTCCAGGTCTGGTCCAGGTCCAGGTCTGGTCCAGGTCCAGGTCTGGTCCTGGTCCTGGTCCAGGTCCAGGTCCAGGTCTGGTCCAGGTCAGGTCCAGGTCTGGTCCAGGTCCAGGTCTGGTCCTGGTCCTGGTCCAGGTCTGGTCCAGGTCCAGGTCTGGTCCTGGTCCTGGTCCAGGTCCAGGTCTGGTCCAGGTCCTGGTCCAGGTCTGGTCCAGGTCCAGGTCCAGGTCTGGTCCAGGTCAGGTCCAGGTCTGGTCCAGGTCCAGGTCCAGGTCTGGTCCAGGTCCAGGTCCAGGTCAGGTCCAGGTCTGGTCCAGGTCCAGGTCTGGTCCTGGTCCAGGTCCTGGTCCAGGTCCTGGTCCTGGTCCTGGTCCAGGTCCAGGTCTGGTCCAGGTCCTGGTCCTGGTCCAGGTCTGGTCCAGGTCCAGGTCCAGGTCCAGGTCTGGTCCAGGTCCTGGTCCAGGTCAGGTCCAGGTCTGGTCCAGGTCCAGGTCTGGTCCTGGTCCTGGTCCTGGTCCTGGTCCAGGTCCAGGTCTGGTCCAGGTCCTGGTCCAGGTCTGGTCCAGGTCCAGGTCCAGGTCTGGTCCAGGTCAGGTCCAGGTCTGGTCCTGGTCCAGGTCCAGGTCTGGTCCAGGTCCTGGTCCAGGACTGGTCCAGGTCCAGGTCCAGGTCAGGTCCAGGTCTGGTCCAGGTCCAGGTCTGGTCCTGGTCCTGGTCCTGGTCCAGGTCCTGGTTCAGGTCTGGTCCAGGTCCAGGTCTGGTCCTGGTCCTGGTCCTGGTCCAGGTCTGGTCCAGGTCCAGGTCCAGGTCTGGTCCAGG
>CAEFZY010011044.1:0-58052 GCA_903066815.1 Brachyrhaphis roseni
GTCGTCCAGCGTCCCTCTTCTTAATGCTTCCTCCCCAGCATGCCACAGCATAGAAGAGGACGCTGGCAACGACAGACTGGTAGAACATCCAAAGGAGCTTGCTGCAGACATTGAAGGACCTTAGCCTCCTCAGGAAGTACAGCCTGCTCTGTCCCTTCTTGTAGAGAGCATTGGTGTTGGCTGACCAGTCCAGTTTATCGTCCAGGTGAACTCCCAAGTACTTGTATGTGTTCACCACCTCCACCTTGACTCCGTCGATGGTGACTGGCAGCAGGGCAGACTTGGATCTCCTGAAGTCCACCACCATCTCCCTGGTCTTGGTTGTGTTGAGTCGCAGGTGGTTGAGTTTGCACCACTTCACAAAGTTCTCCACCAGGTTCCTGTATTCCTCCTCCTTCCCATCCCTGATACACCCCACAATCGCGGTGTCATCTGAGAACTTCTGCATGTGGCATGACTCCGTGTTGTAGCAGAAGTCTGACGTGTACAGGGTGAACAGGACTGGAGAGAGCACTGTTCCCTGTGGCGCTCCGGAGCTGCTGATGACTGTGTCAGAGAGGCAGTCTTTCAGTCTGACGAACTGTGGTCGCTGTGTCAGGTAGTCTGCAATCCAGGATACCAGGTGAGCATCCACCCCCATCTGAAGGAGCTTCTCACTCAGTCTGGATGGTTGGATGGTGTAAAAAGCACTGGAGAAATCAAAAAACATGATTCTCACAGCACTTTTCCCCCCGTCCAGATGAGAGTGTGTCCTATGCAAGAGGTATGAGATGGCATCGTCGACGCCCACCTTCTCCTGATATGCAAACTGTAATGGGTCTAGTCAGTGCATGACGCACCTGTGCCTTTAGTATCCCCAGAACCAGTCTCTCCATGGTCTTCATCAAGTGTGATGTGAGAGCAACTGGCCTGAAGTCGTCAAGCTCGCTTGGATGTGGTTTCTTGGGGACAGGGATGAGACATGATGTCTTCCACATTGTTGGGACTCTCCCGAGCCTGAGACTCCAGTTGAAGATGTGCTCCAGTGGCTCTCCCAGTTCGGCGGCGCAGACCTTAAGCAGTCTTGGACAGAGTCCATCAGGTCCGGCTGCCTTCCTGGGATTTAGCTTCAGCAGCTTTCCTGTCACTTGATTTGCCGTGATGGTGAGGGGAGAGGTAGAGGGGGTGGGTGAAGGATCACCATAGTCCTGATAATCTTGTGGGGGGGGGAGATGGGATGGGTGTGAGTCCGTGTGTGATTTCCTTTGGGGCAGGGGTACTTGATGTTAAGGTGTGAATTGGGCCATGTGGAGGTGTTGATTGGGCCATTAGGCAAGCGGTGGCCGAGGGTGATGGGCAGACTACATCAAACCTGTTGAAGAAATTGTTAAGTTGATTAGCCCTGATCAGATCTGCATCAACAGGGCTGCTGCTGCTTCTATTCCCTAGGCCAGTGATGATCTTCATTCCATCCCAGACCTCCTTCACATTGTACTCCTGTAGCTTCTGTTCCACCTTTCTCCTGTATTCCTCCTTGGCCTCCTTCAGCCAAGGAGGAATACTTGTAAGTTAGTGTTGTCTTATTTCAAGTGTACTAAGATATTTGCACTAGAGACTAGACCAAAATAACTTGGTAAGATTTTGTGTTTTTGCAGTGTGTAAATAAATAAACCACAGAGTCAGAATGAATCAGAATAGATTTTCTTGTGCAAAAAACTTCCCCAAAAATTGTGGAAACAGTAAGTTGATTTGTTGCTGCAGTAGTCACTACTGTTGCCTTTCAGCAAGTTCCTGGGTTCAAATCCCACCTGAGGCCTTTCTGCATCGAGCTGGCATGGTGTCTCCCTTTATGCATGTGTTTTCTCTGGCCTCTTTCAAAACATTTTTTTTTTTGTCAGAAAACCGCAAAGTTGAGCCTCTCTGAGCTCCCTTTGGTCATTCATAAGTTACAGGAGTGCTGAACTACAGTATATGAAGTGTTGAGCAGCTAAGACATCAGCACTAAAAAGTTACTTTCTGATATTGTTTGAGTCAGGCGAAGTTGGAAAAAGTGAAAGCATATTTACTTTCATGATCAATATCTTCCAAACAAAGGTCCAAACAAACAAGTTCAAAACCAGAAATTGCTTAAAAGTATCAAAACAAGTCAACCTGTGAGTTGGATGAATACTAAGACCTGTTAATTATGAAACATGAAGATAAAAAATTTCTCAAAAGAGCATAGTTAAATGTTTCACATTGTAGATTTGTATCTAAATCATTGTGTCGACTTTTAGTTCCCATTTTATGTTTACCTTGAAATCTGTGATCAGTCTAATAAGATGCTATAAAAATGTATAATTAAAAGGGTATAGAAATGTTTGGGAACTTTATTTTAAGAATTATAATAAAAAGAAAACACATTATTTGATTATTTTGTGAGAGATTTCTGGCTCATTCTCTATCTTAAAGAAACTTCAGTGGGATTCAATTCAAAATGATATTGTAGTTAGAGGCTTTGTGATTGCATGTTTATTAAATACCAATATTTGAATCTACAAACAGTTTTCCAGTTCAAATGAATTTTTGGCAATGACTGAATCATTTAACAGAGATACAGCTGCGATTGCGACAATGTACAACAATTTCTGCCTTGAGTTATTGGAAACTGAAACTTTGTGAGTTTGGTTCCATGCAGTGATTCATCCAGCTATAAAGATTCACATGCAGTCTAATTCAAGACTTCCTGTTGCAAATAAACCAGAGGGTTTCTATTTCATGCTCTTCCAAATCATGCAGTTATGTTGGGGAGAAAGCTACATATTTTTTATTCAACAGAACTGTTCTTTTTTTATCCATTTAGTTATAATCAACCTCTCTCTGTGTCACTCTTTACTACATGTTAGTAAAACTGGGATTTTTAAATTCTCTACATGTGAATATTTAAATATTTTTCTTAATCATTCACCCCCAACTTTGAAGCAAAAAGCAATAAAGTAAAAATAAATAAATACTACTACTACTACTACATAATAATAATAATAATAATACAACATGTATTTGAAGCATGCTGACATAGCAACACTGTTTTTCCAAAGACTCATTTTTCCACATCTATAATCTGACTTTAGATTTTGTATTACTCCTGATGACTGTTACTCCTGCATCTCAGGAGTAACAGTCAGCTGTGAAGTTTGCTCTTAAAAGCAGTCTTCAGTGACCTTTTAACTCTGCTTATCCAGCGCTGCGTCATCACATAACCCGGTCATAACTTTCCACAATTTGATCAAATGCATTAGCTTTTTTCTGCAATTAATTATTCAGCATTAAAGCTTTAAAGCTCCAGCCCTATATAAGGCTGAGCAGAAGACCCACAGATATGTTAATCACCGACATCTGAATGTTGAGAGCTTAAGCTGCAGTTCTACAGGCTCTGAAGATCTAAGCTGACTGTTAACAGAACCAGCTATCATTAACATCTTTGACCAGAGAACCAGATTCTTCATTCAAAATGGTGAATATTGATTCCTCTATTAGTGTCAGCTTCTTTCCTTTTCTGTTCATGTCAGTCAGTGAAGGCTGTCTCTCCCCGCTTTGTCAGTGTGCCTGTGGCTTATGTTGCATTTAAGTGAGGTGGGATCAATCTGTCCAACAACTTGACAGCTCAAAGCAGCAGTTTGGGCGGTGATGTATTCCACCCTTTGGTAAGGTTTGTCAAATGACAATGTGAATGCAACATGAACATGAGAAAGATGCTGCCTTCAGTTATAAATCAGCTCCGTCCAGCTTTTAAAGCCCATTTCTGCTTATTGTTTAGCAAGTTGGCAGTTATTGAACCCATTTACCTCAATGAGGTCTTATTCAGTCTTACAGAGGGAAAGAAAATGACTGCACGCTTCTTGCACAGTGTGCAGACAAAGGTAGTCATGTACTGTATAACTGAATCATTTAGAAGCCAACAGATTTTAAAAGTTGATGCTGCATTAATAAAATGATTCTGTTTTCTTATATTAATGGCATAAACTAAAAAAAAAGCATGTTTTCACTATCAGCTTTTTACTACCATCCTCAACTACCAAAAAATACTAATAACATCTAAGATACCAGTTATATTTATTACAGGTAACTATAAGTGTAGTATTCTGTCAGAAGACATTTTAAATCACATATTTGTTGTCTGGAATATCCAAAAATGCCCAGTGTATTTCTACTTTAATGGCTTGTTTATCAGTGTAAAAGTGTAACAAGATTTTGTTGTGGTTTTAAAACTGCTGAAAGTTTCCCACCCTACCATTACTATGTCTATTTGAGGAGATGCCAGAGAAAGTAATGAAGTGAGAAAAGTTTAATCCAGCTATGTGAAGCAAAGCAACACAACGCTGCCCCTCTCCATCTGTTCCTGTGAGCTACTGGTGTTTATTTGTCCATTCTATTCTTACTCTTATTAAGAAAACACTGTTTTAAATCTACAGCTGGCAATGCACAAGAAGGATATATGTTAAACTGGATATATGCTCCAGTAGAGTTTACCACAGGCTCTACTGGAGCAGATAACCCAGCTAATTAAGCAGCAGAGGCAAGTTTTTTAGAGTTCCAGGGATTTTCTGCATACACTGTGTGCACATTTATTAGATAAGTTAGTATTTTGACATTTTCTAGGAGCATTTTTTAACTATAAGCTAAATAAACTT
This sequence comes from Brachyrhaphis roseni, assembly GCA_903066815.1. Taxonomy (NCBI): domain Eukaryota; kingdom Metazoa; phylum Chordata; class Actinopteri; order Cyprinodontiformes; family Poeciliidae; genus Brachyrhaphis; species Brachyrhaphis roseni. Next base: position 4,650 of record CAEFZY010011044.1, read on the forward strand.
GAATGCTTAATGGATTTAAGCATAACAGGTGATGGGTATATAACACTCTACTTCAAGGTGTGCATAATTACTAGCTAGCTTCTACCCTTTAGGCTAAATGGGCCAAAAAGGACATTGGAAAATCAAAAAGCATCAAAAGCACATTTCTTGGAGGGATTCAACTTTATAATACTGTGAAAATCTCTTACTAGTCCATCCTTATAATTTACTATTAAAAATAAAAAGAAGAGAATGGCTCCAAAATGAATTGAGTTCACTTATTTATAGATTGACAAAAACAGCTTCCAATAGGTTTTTTTTTTGGGTTAAAAAACTTTTATATTTAGTTTTCTCCATAACTTCGTCACTTTTAGAGCGGACAAAATTTTATGTGTGGATTGAAGTTTACCTGTCAGTGTAAAAAAATGGAAGAAATGAACAAATCTGGTCTCTTTAAAGTCATGTACTTTGAGCACAGAGACGTCCAGCTTTGAACCAAATGCAAGAACATTTAGTGCAGATTGCAAGATCTCTTAAACATAAAGCTTGAAACAAATGAGACGAATGCTCCTACATTTAGTAATACTCTCTTTGAGCTTTACTCCTTATAGCTTTAATTACTCTGAAACAGAAACAAGCATTAAACTCAATCCAATTCTTCTTGTTATCGTACAAACATGCTCTTGAGTGACAAGACAAGTGGGCGGTGTTTTGAGTGCTACTGCAGACTGTGTGAAGTCTCCTCACTGGACTGGTTAATGAATTGGCAAAAGCCCGGCACCATTCTGCCAAACACTTATCAACAATGCAGCCCTTGGCATCTGTTTCTCAGCCAGGAGGACTCTCCCTGCTATAACCCCCCTCGGTTTTTAGCTAGCTGTTTTTTTATTTATTCATCATCACTTTTTCACAATCTTGTTCTACTCCAGGAAGAGAAGCATGTTTCTAATTATCTCAGGGCTATTTATTACAAATGACACTCTCTACACTGTGCTGCACAGATACTCGGAGGGTTAGAGAAAATGGGGTTTGCCTTCACTCGATGTTCCTCTGTGTTGATGAATGGTGAGATAGAGGGGAGGAAAGCTTTTATCTTTGCACAAAATGCTATGCCGGGGCATGAATATCTGCTTTCATTGTCAGATTATCTTGTGTGTGAAAAATCTTTTAGAGGGAGTTGGTCTTGCTTGAGAGAGCACTGGGGAAAGATCTGATCTGCAGCAGTGAATTACCTGAAGGAGGCGTTCACAATACAAGTGACGTTAAGATTTTTCCTTAGAATGGAGAAAGATTAGCTTAGCTTACACTATTACAGCACTTCTGAATTATTTCTGTTTCAGTACTAGGTCACAGAGGGTTCTTAATCTACTGGCCTTTCAGTCCAAGTCCAGGTAATCAGACATGCAGCTGCGGGCTTTACATCCTGACAGAACTTAAACAAATTTAATCAACCCCCTGTGGAGGGCAATGTTTACTTCCTGTTTGTTAAGGCATAGCAAGGACAGCTGTCGACAGGGCTGACACCGCAATCACATAATCACTGGTGTGACATGATTGCTCTCCTGGCCCGTCAGAGCTGTACTGTGTGCACATTTTGCATAAAGCAGTGCTGCAGTAAAGTATTTCTAGCATTTATCAGGACTTTTGCAGTTTATGTAGGTAGAAAAGGATACAAAGCCTTTATATTAAAAAAAGCTACAAACTACAGACAACTGACTACCGAAAGTAATCTGAACTGGGCAAGAAGGATAGGTTTGTTCATTTCTGGCTGCTGTGGAACTTTACACAGTGTCTTGGAAAATATTGAAAACCCTGTACTTCTTAGAGTGTGCATCTTGCAGTTTGTGCATCTCTTTTGCAAAACAACTCAAAATAAGCCAGATTGCAGGTAAATGTGAATGTCCGCCTAAGTCTTCACTCTATTGCAGTCTCTAACAAGTTTTCTTCTAGCCAATTTTTAACTCCATCTATTTTCCTACCAACTCTCTATCTGTCCTCCCTGTCCTTGCTGAAGAAATGTTTCCCCAAAACACGATGCCACCCAGAGGAGATCTCACTATTTGTCCTGCTGACAGGTTTTCTGTTCTGATGTGTGGATCTCTCCAGACTTACCCTGGGCATGTTGGCTACTTCTCTCTTTGATGCTCCCCTTTCTCAGCTTATCAGTTTCAGTGGATAACCATGTCTGAAGCTTAAGAAGCAGTTTTATAACCTAACTTTGCTTTAAATGTCTCTGCAAATCTATCCTTAAATCTGAAGTTTTTCTTGGCCTTCATGATGCTGTTTGTTCACTAAAGCTACTGTCAATCTATTTTGTATCTTGCCAAGTATAGACATAGGCCTTTTGGAAACACATAAATGTTAAACCCAAACAATTTTTCAAGATCAAATTTAATTGATTTATTTTGTATTCTTTTCTAGATTTAAAACTTTATAACATTTGGAGCTCTTCTCCAAATGTTTCAAGACGGTATATAACTCTACTGCTAGCAGCTAATGTATTAGACTCTGACTGGTAAATTAGCGTACAATCTAAATCATGTGTATATTAAAAGATAGAAGCTTGGTTTGTGTTGTGTGTCAGGCATAAAAAACTTAAAATTAAAAGTATCCATACTGTCCATACCGTTCCTCCACAGTCTCTTGATATTAAGCACACAAGGAAAATAAAATTATTGCCAATCCAATAAACGGAGACCTTTACAAAGTTAGTTATGAGTTTTAATATTTAAACATCTAAGACATAGAGATTTGGTGGTGGAATTAAATAGATTACTTTCAACCAGGAGATCTGCATTAATTTCCAGTCTAAACCATTATTTTGTGCTTTCACTTAAATCTGAGCTCTTTTTCCATCTACTGTGTGAAAATATCTTTCTTTGAACCAAATGTGGAAATGTAGTGCAGACACAAAAGAAATCTCTTGCTGTGCCTGGGTGTCACACAATTTAAAAATAACATAATGAATAAATTACATTTAATTCAATAAGTATTAACTAGATTGTGAGGTATATAAGCCACATATTTGCAGGTGTGGACACCAAACTTATGCATAAATACTAAAAAGGTAACTGCAGCAGACCTCATTTTACTTTTTGGACCAAAATGTTTGACTAACTGAAGTCACAAGCATTCAATCTGCACACAACAAATGGTGCATGTTTTCCTTTAAAACTTAAGCACAATTATCAATACATCACAGATGTCTGTTTTTAATACTTTTTTAAAACTATATGATATTCTGCTCAGTTTTTAGTGTAAGCCACTCCAGCTTGGGTTTAATAGTTTTCCCGCGCCTGCTGTTGATATTTTAACATCTACTTAGCTCATTGTTTAATTATTGATTTCCAGCCTCTGGAACTAAGCAACAGAAAACTAGGTAATAAACCAGATGGTGATTTTATGATGTTAATTCATGGAAAAATGTGTAAATTATTGTTTGCTCATTCATTTTTCTTGTTTACTGCGTAAATGGAAGTTACAGCAAATTTAAATATCTGCAGATAAAAACAAAGCTTCCAATGCAAAAATGTGTGATAACAGCAAACATGAAATCATCAAAGCTGCAGACTGTAAACCCTCATCCAGCTTCACAGCAGTCACTGAAGGCTTTGGTTTAAAGTTTCCACCCACAGCTCGATCCTATAGTCCTTTAAAGCTTCTCTGGACTTGCAAAGTACCTCTCAATTGCCACTTGTTAATTAGGTTTTAGACACTAGAAATGGCAAGCTCGGCACACTTCAACATGTTTTTAAGCTTTGTAGGCATCATTTAACCAGATCTTTTGCTCTTCACTCAGTCGTTAAGAGGAACACTTTGTTGTTAGTTGTTGAAATTTATCTGCCGTTTAATAGCTGACAACTCCTGACCTGCTCTATGGGTCTCAGCAAGACAGTGAAGGCACAACAAATGGAGTTTTGAGTCAACAATAAGACTACGGATCAAAATATACATATCCAGCTTAACAGTCCTGGAATAGAGATAAATGCAGAAAATGTTCCAGAGCTTTACAGTTCAAGGTCTTCTTGATTGCAGCATTTTATTCCAGTCAATAAAGATTCCTTCATTACTTCCTTTAGTACCTCAGAAGTATGATTTGGGTTTATGTTTAACTTAAAAACGTCCAAAAGAGTTCAAAATGTTCTGTTTTTTGGAAAACAATATAAATGAATCAAAGACATGCTGATGTTTTTAGACTATACAAAAATCAGAAAACACAAGATATACAGTAATTTAAAAAAATCATTTTGCATGAACAAAACATGAACATATAAAACAAAGAGAAAAACATCAAATAAGATGGTATGGGTCTTGTAAATAGCAGCAACATCAAGGAGAGCACACAAACTGCTTTTAGGTTGTTCTAATCTTGGTGTTTTCCCCTGGGTGTGAGCAGCTGTCATTTGTGCTGTGTTTGTCTGTTAAATGACACATTTCTGTTGTTGCAACTAATGTAGCACAACAGAGCACAATTCAAGCTTCTGAGGTTTCAACGTAAAGTCAATAGATTGACTAAGAGATGATCAGTGGATGTGCCAGGAAAAGGTGAAGCGTTTCTTATTCTCCTTTCAGATCACAGTTTTGTGATTCTCAAAAATCCATAAGTCCACCTTTATGGATCTTTTTGTCAGTTGTATCATACAAGTGGTGAGATCATGGGGGCTATGTTTGTTATTAGAAGATGAAGACAGTGGGATCATAGAGGTATGACTTATGCCTGCATGCAGAAGTATTTTTTATATATTTATCCATTTTATCAGTAAAGTTTCAACTTCAACACAATGACTTAACTACTATGCCATTCATTTATCCATCCATTAAACTACAACTTGATTAAAAGTGCAGACATTGTACTTCGATGTGCCTGGCCTATCTCTGTTGCAAAAATTTTTTAAAAAAGTTCAATGATCTATTAACTGAAATATTAGAGAAACCATGAGGAACTACGATAACCAAGTTCTGGATGAACTCAAAGAAAACGTAATTTCTTTGGGGCAACTCAGTGGTTTTATCTGCCACATGCATTTGCCAAAATACAATTTCTTACTTCGTCAAATTCTGCTCTGTCATCTACTTTTTCACTGTGCTTTTTACATTTTTTTCTGCTTTGACTTCTGAGTCCTTTCCTGCAAGCTAAATATATTTTTCTCGGACATCTAAGAGCAAAGAAGTGACACAATTCCAATGTATTCTTTGTGTTTCAGCAACAATTTTGCTTGTAATTCTGATTTTGCTGATCAGAGAATTGGTCAGATTAGGCTGATACTGGTGGATTATAAGGTGGCGTTGCTGTGTTTGCACCTTGAACTGTATGGCTGAAATCTTCACTTTATTTATCCATTTATTTTATTCCCATGACTCTGTTAAGCTCTTTTGCATCATGTTTGTTTTGGCTCCCTGATTTTTAACATGAATTAGAAGTAAAACAGCAGAGAGTTAACTGTAACCCTTCATTCCATATCAATAACTTGTGATGATTATGACGTGCAAAAAATGTAAAGATAACGAAGAATGAGCTGGCAGGGTCTACGAGTAACTAAATAATAGCTGATTATATTACGAGATACAAAATTGATTGTAGTCTTTTACTTAAAATCTGCGTAATAAAACTTTTCTGCACAGTCGGATGGTTGTTATTCTGAAAAAGCCCTGGATGACAACTGTAGCCTTGTATATTAGTTCCTTTTAAATGTTTAACAATGATGAATGGAGTGGGTTTTTGTTTTTCCAACTGATAGTGAGTTTTTTGCTAAGCCCTGTCCTGAAAATCTAGATTCTGGTCATGATCAGCAACATTCAAAAACACCTAAGTAAAAAAACAGAAAAAAGGGCTAAGATGGTTCCATCTTTTCAATGCGAAAACAATTATTATGAACATATGCTAGAGTAAATAAACTTTAAAGTAAGGTCTGTTTTATATACATGCTACTTTGACTCAATATTTTGTATATGACAACATATATTATAAAATTCAACTAATTAACAAGAAATAGAGGATTGAGAGCTTTAATGGATAAACCTGTAAGTCTTCTACCATTTCTTTAGCATCTCTGTTGACTTTGTTATATCTAAATTACTCTCAACTTCATAATATAACATATGTAGGTGGCAGTCTGAATAAATTGCTCAGAATCCTCAATAGAAAAAATATTCCTATTCAGCGGCCTCTCACACGTGTATGAACAAGTTACTACTGTGAAATAATAATAATAATAATAATAATAATAATAATTGTTAGAATATTATTACTATAATATTCTAACAATAACATTTTCAGTTCCTAACAGGTTGTTTTTGATCCAGTCAAAACCCAGTTAGCTTCAGACACATGCAGTTAAGTTTATATATATATATATATATATATATATATCCTTCCTATATAACAGCTTTAGAGAATTTGATCAGTTGTTGTACAGCCTAAAATGTGAAGAATGTTAAAATGCTCCAACAGCAGAAACTCAATATTTGGGTTAAAGAAAAAACCCTGCAGCATTTTTGTGTTCACTGTGAGTTGAAACTTTTTCTTATAAACAGATGCGACAATAATTATTGATCCAGTCTTTGTTGATTGAATCACCTTTGGCCAAGAACGGCTTTATGATCGAAACAAAATCTGCTGTCGACACCTGCTCTGTGGCATCAGGAATCGCCTGGAGCTGAGTGGCATTTTGCCCAGAAGAAAACCTAATAATCTAAATAGAAGTTGACTTGTAATTTGTACTTTGCAAAACCTCGTTGACCTCTTATTATGGTGCACCACAGACATTAGAGCCAGACTTTAATGATGGTTGTATTTACTGGGGTCACTCATCTGTCTGAGAGTCCTTCTACTTTTGGCATTTATCCATGGTAGTCCAAATCGGTTAGAGTTTGACAGCCCAAAGTTTTTTTCCCTGTGGTATTTCATTTTATTTATTGTTCAATTCTCTCCATTTTTATCACAATGATGACAAATCTGCTTACTGTTACTGTTTTCTGATTGTTCTGTTTTTATAAATTATGTTCTTGTAAAATATAATTGACTGATCACAACATCAAAAACATGCTGTGCCTACATAGTACAGGTAATGTTTATGTGAGCTCGACACAGGCACAAAATTTACAGTGAGACCCACCTGCAGACACAGTAAAGTAAACACACAGACTGGGCAGCAGTATTTATAAGGCAGCGAAATGTGGTTCTCGTCTTTATTAGCGACCTTGGCATCCAATCTTGGCACCTTGTGACAGTGATGGAGCAGTCCATCTGAGCCAGACTGTAGAGAACGGTGGAGGGTTGTGAGGGGAATAGAGGCAGACTGACCCACATCCTGAAGAGAGATTCGTTTCATTACAGAACTCCAGCGAGACAGAATAAGAATCGGAGAAGCGAAGAGAGTGAGGTGATGGCAAAGGGGTTTGTTTTATTACAGAACCCCAGAGCAGAAACCCGTCTCTACGGTGACAGATTGCCTCAGCAAATACCTCTGATGTTCAGTTTGAGGATGAGAAGCAGCTCTGCAGATGATCAAGTCAGTAATAAATCCAGATACACCCTGTTTTTTTCCCTTACACGCCTGCTCTTATGTTTATGCATGCCAAACGTCTGCAGAGTTGACATCTGCAGTCAGGACACACAGAAACACAAGTTCAGTACATCAGGTACTGCTCACCTGTAAAGTTAGCAAAGCAACTCATATCCATAAGACAATAAATATTACGCTAAAGATAAACAGTTCTTGTTGCGGGTACCAGAGTAACAGACAAACTGAATGATTCCCACCATTATTTAGCTATGTTCCTCAAGGTCCTGCTCTAAATGTGCACTTTTTCCAGACCATCCAAGCAGCACAGGAAGCCGAGGAAACTGAAGGTCCTCTGTAGAGTCACGGGCTCATCGACAATCCTCCCTCTACATTCATTTTCTATGGTACTTGCTTGTTAAGGCAACAATTGCTTGCCCTCATCCAGCCGAGCAACCGGCAAAATTTGTGCATGAGAAATTTTGAGCTTCTACATGTAGCTAGCAACGCGACGCAAGAAAGTTGAAAAATGTTAAACTTTTACCACTGAGTGTTGGGATCATCCAAAGTGGAAAAAAACTTTTATATTTTGTTGTTCGCAGCTCCCTGTGTTTTGACTCCATTACTTAGCAAAGTCAGTATGGTAGAACTAATTTTTTGCTTTGCATTTAAAATTAAGCCTGTCTAAATCAAGTTGAGATATCAATTTAAAACTCACTAATTTGATACAAAATAAATCAATTTTTTATCTTTATTTGTAACATTCTTAAAGTTTTGCTGATTTACAGAAATCAAGAAGTTGGCTAAAGGTGCATTCAAGTCTCTAACATTTTTCAAATCCAGATAGACATTTTAAAAGTTATTAATAAGCAAATATCCTTAAACAGCAAGAGGTTTTAATATTTATTTCAGAAAATATTTTCAGGGTTTGCCTAACTTGAGCTGCACAGGAGTGCAGTTGGTTGCACAGTTGCCTCCATGCAGCATTTAGTTATATTGCATGGAGTTTCCATGTTCTCCATGTGCAAATGTACCGCTTGACTTCTTCTGCTGCCTTGTTCTGTTCTCTTTAACTTAATCTTGTATTGAGAGAACTTCACATTTTCTTGCCTACAAATGTTTGTCACATTTTTATTCTTCACATAAGTAAGTTTTCTGCAAAAGACATGCATACAGTTTGAGGAATGTCATTCACACATCACTACACAGACACATATTTTTGCTTTAGTGTTTTCTTTTCTTTAGCGGTGGTGTCACTGTTGTATTAAAATTTTTCCTGCCGCAGAATAAAAGTCTTCAACGATCCAACTGGAAATATTTCAGGAGAGGAAGCAATGTTTGCAGTAAGTAAGTAGCTTTGGGGTTCTGTGTTCATCTTCAGCATTACTGCTTTAACCAACACAAAGCACTGGATGAAAACATATTTCAAGTATTTTGTGTCACTTGCTGATGTTGTGATACTGGAGTGCCAAAAACAGAGTTCTAATGGGATTCAGAGAAGGAACACCTGGGATTTTATCTAGTTGTTTGAAATTGGTAATTTCCTTCGTAGTATTCTGACTCAAAGTTAATTAAAGGTTGTTTCACTCCAAAGTACAGCAAGGGACTCCTATATATTGGCAGGGGAATGATAGATTTCTATCCTTCATTTAGTTTTGTTCTGTTTCACACTGCACTTTTAAAATGGACCAAACCACCTGGGCAATATCATTCAGTAACAACAACTGCTCACTTGGAGAGGTATCAAAGTAAAAATATTGTATATGTGAGATAAATGCAGCAGTGTCAAAAAAAAGTCAGCAGAGACTAAGGGAGAGACGAAGACAGAGCGTGAGCGTGGATTCTCATATTTGTCTATGATGCAGTGGGCTGTCTCTTCTCAGATATGTCTTCAGAAACCTTTCTTCTTAGCTCTAACGCTTCACATAAGTGACCTGAGTCTGAATTGAAATTAAGGGGCCCAAAAGGAAGGAGAGCCCAGCTCCACTCGCTGTGGCAGAAATGACCTGAGGGATAATGGATCCGGTGTGAGCGCTAAAGCTGCTGTCCCTCCAGAGAGGAGCTGAAGTGGCTGAACCATGGAGCAGGACTGCATGTGGCTCAGAGAAAATAAACACTCTCACGCTGTAAGAACTCCAGCCTTACTCTCGGTTTTAATGTGTGGTTTCCAGTGACTTGTTTGTTTCATTATTGAAAAGTAGAAATTGACTCATGTTAATGTGCTGTGTCTTTCATCTCTTGTATAGTCGCTTTTTTTTTTTGTTTATTTGTTGATACTTTATGAAAGTAACTTAAACTTCATGCATCTGATTAAATTATGAGATTGGCTGATGCAATATTGATATTAAACCCATTTAAAGAAGTTACTTGAATCCCAGGAAGCAGGTTCATTCATCAGAAGAACATTTAGATATAACAAGGTTGATGGGGTTTTTTTTCTAATTTTATTGATTTGCTTCAGGAACCGTTCAATAATATTCTAATTGATTGAGTATAACTGCATCTAACCAGACTGACACCCCATGTTTTTCAACCCCCTTTACCAAATTATCTTTTCTTATTAAGCCTGAATTTGTTCTCATATTGAGATTTTTCTTTTTTTTTTTTCAAATCAGATGTCCAAATGAAAATGATCAAAGTTGTTTTCCATGGGCGCCAGCTGAGGTAATAGGATTTTCTACAGTTTAGTAATGTTTTCATTGAGCCCAGTGGGGGAGCTGATCAGTGTCTGAATCTATTCTCTCCTCTATTACTCAGCTCTGTCTCGGTAAGTCGGCCAGCAGCGAGGGTGGAGAGAACTGCACATTTGTGGTGGAAATGCCAAATGCAGGAAGGCACAAAAACATTTCACTCCTGGGGGCAAAATCAGGCACATAAAAGCTTATTTTATATACACCCACAACAACATTTGACAGCTGTGGCTCATGGGAGCTGACTGATATGGTTTAATCAACATCTTTCCAAAAGAAAAATGTCTCTGTTATCATCAATCAATCATGTTTATTTAATGAGGGACAGGAAAGTAAACAATGTTGCATGATAAAAACGAAGCAAACGTTGACCTTCTTTCTTTTAGAGCACAGGGGTCAAACTCCAGTCCTCAAGGGCCACTGTCCTGCAGTTTTTAGATGCGCCACAAAACACTGGAATGAAATGGCTGAATTACCTCCTCCTTGTGTAGATAATGTTGCTAATGACCTAATTATTCTATGCAGGTGGTGCAGCAAAGGCACATGTAAAAGTTGAAGGACACCGGCCCTTGAGGACTGGAGTTTGACATCCCTGTTTTAGAGAGACAATCTACAAGTGTCAAACTTAAGGCCCGTGGGCCAAATCCGACCCTCCACAGCTTTTTATGTGGCCCTCTAGATTCCTGACTATACATAATATTTAAGCACTAACTGTGCTTAAATATTATGTTATCAATCAAATCAATGCAGCTTTTATCTGTTTACTGCCGAATTATATCAATCAGTACCTCCAGTTTGTTGAGAATTATCGTGGAAATTCACACAAAATAAACAAATCCCCCCTTTTTTTTTTGCTCTAATACATAATTGACAATTTATTGCAGATATTTCTCAAATATTGTCAAAATCTTTACTTGTTCTATAGCACATTTGTCAAACTTAAGAACCGGGGGCCAAATCTGGCCCCCCACAGCTTTTGGTGTGGCCCTCAACACTCCAGATGCTAAATTGCATCAATCAGTCCACCCACTTTTCTCTGACTGTGGAAATTCACATAAAATCAACTAATTCCCACATTTTTTCCAGCTAATGCATACCTGTAAGTTTATAGCTAATTTTCCTCAATAAATTGGTCAAAAACATTGGATTCAACTGACCACTAACTCCCACCTGTATGTGGCAGTATTTTGTACTTTTACGACACTGCTGCCTCAACCTTCTGTGATTTCAAGTTATTAGTTTGTCCATGATCAATAGGACGACTAACAAAGTCACAATTAACCTCATACATAAACGAAAATATTACAAAATTCCTTGAAACTATTTCTAATTTAGTGCCACAAAATTGGTGATTTTAGTTGCAAAAAAATCATAAAATCAATTGCAAAATCCTAAAGAGATTGAACAATATCAAAAGATGTTTATTTTTTTTAAAAGCAGAGACAGGTATTTATTAATATTTTAAGTTTGTGAACAGGTTTTATCAATACATTCTGGCATGACTGACCCTTTAAGAACATTCATGATCTTGATTTGGCCCAAAATAAAAATGAGTTTGACACACCTGATCCAGACCATCCTCCATGTCCTGATCTTAAATCTGAGTTTTTATTCCTTCTGCTCCTTTATGGTCAGCAGGTTTGCTTCACCAAGTGGTCTCCAGTTTTCCTCAAAGCGCTGCAGCAGTTGGATGTTTCCCCCATGGTACATTGTGGTGATGAGCTCATCCAGACAGAGGCAGATGCTGGTTAAAGCTGTGGCAATAAGCTTTACAGCCCCCAAGACCAATCTGATGGCCCCGCCATGCTCGCAGGGCAACGCTTCCTCCCAGATCTGTTTATATGTCAGCTCTGCCATCTGTTCCTGAATCCTACTGTCGGCAATACCAGGATTGTTAAAACACTTTCATGCATAATAGTTTTAGTTAAGACAACATGGAAATTGTTGGTCTGAAGTCTCTTAAGTCTGCGATGTAATTCTTAACTCTGGCTGAAATAGTCAAAGTGAGAGTACTCCATAGGAGCCATAATTTTGTTTGGCTTTTTTTTTTTTAGTTAAACACAAAATAAAACCTCTGGAAATAAACAAAATAGAGAACAATATTTTTATGGCCCAAAAACTTTCATCAGATGTTTAAGAAAAAAAATGTATGTGTCACTGTTTCCTCACTTTTTTGGCTCAAATGTTGTTTCGTTTAATTTTTAGTTTATTCCCAGCAACAACAATAACAACGTTCTTTAAAAGTTTTCATCGTATTTAGACGAGCTTAATGAATGTGCTCATCTGTTACTGAAGAAGAAGTCATGGGAAGTTTCAGGCCTGACTCTCTATAATATTAAAATAAAAGCAGAAAAAGTTGGCTGATAAAGGAAAGCAGAATATATAAATGATCAGCATCTGAATCTCCTCCATTTGCTGAAGACTTGCATTTGGACTGTTGTTGAACTGAAGTCTGGGCACCGCATAAAGCATTGCAAGGACCTCAAATGGCCCCAAGTCCTCACTTTGGACACCCCTGTCTTCACTAAAACGTTTCACATTGCAACTGTTCCTCTATAAATGCAGTCACTGCATTAACACCAATCAAACATAACATGACCTATTGCCTAATAGGAAGTCGGATCCCCCTGTGTTGCCAAAACAACCCTGATCTGTCTAACTTGATTGTCCATTAGTGATCAGTCGGGAAGGTTTTTGATGACTTTTTAGTTGATTTTCTATGTGATTGTTGAGTTTCTGCTTCTTTGGCTTAAATAAATATTCTTATTATATGAATTTCAAGAAATTTTGCTTTCAAAACGGTTCAGATGTCTTGCAAAACATGACATAAAGATCCTACTCATGTAAAAGTATTTACCCTCACTGAATACTTGTGATACCTATAAATTTAAATGCCAACTTTTCTAACTCGTATAATACCTTCAACCACAGTGCCAGACTTGTCTTATAGCCTGTAAGACTTATATAATAAGTACTGTTAAATAAAAAGGTCCCATGTGTGCACATAAGCAGAAAGATAAAAATAGATCCTCTTTTCCAGAGTCACTTCACAGAGGACAAAGCCATTACACTTTATTCCTCTATAAAACATGTTTGGCTCTTTCCACTGAAGGCTCTTTCTGACCCTGTCCATAATATATGGCCCACATTCCCTCTGTGCTTCAGTTCCCTTTTTTTAATCAGACCCAACTCAGTAATCAAACTTATATAAAATGTTATTAAAGGCTAAACCCCAGTGGAAGCTGGAAGGAATCATTTGTGAATGCGCCTAAACAAACACAGAGTAGAATGAAAGAAGTACATTAGCCTAGTAAGAGTCATAGGCTATCAAGGGAAATTTATTTAGGGCTGATATTGCGGCTGCTCATCGTATGCAGGCTTTATTATTTTGTAGGAAGATGTTTATTGAGCCTGAAGCGCACTGATGTAAAGAGTTTTTCTATGGAGACAGAGATTACATGTCGATGTACAGATTAGAAGAATAATAGCAATATTGTGCAACATTAATGAGAAAGATTTGAATTTAGATCCTATGAATTACAGAAAATCCATTTCTATAACAAAAAATAAACAGCAAGGTGATTGATCCTTTTGTTATTATTTTATACTTACTAAAGTTTACTTTCCACACATCAATTTTAACTTCTGTAAAACTAAAGTTTCCAAATATCAACACTCTTACCTCAGTGGTTTGCATAAGCTGATGCTAATAACCCAAAAACAACAAATACAGTTTAATTTGTTGGATGTATAGAACACTGGTAATGACATAAATTGACATACATTTTCAGGGCATTCAGCAACAGAAACGATTAAAACCTAATAAACCAAACATATGAGCCTTCAAGGAATTCGGAGGAGATTCTTACTGGACCAGTAAATGGGAAACATAATGTTATTTCATTTCAACCAATTCTTGAAATGTCAAAAACAATCAAAGAGGTAGTTTTTTAATAGTATTAAGGGAAACATTATAGGAACAGCTATTTCTGTACATTATTGCTTTGAAAAAAAAGAAAAACAAATAACCAATTCTATGTTGTAGTAAAAAAAAAAACACAGGACAAGAAGTTGGAGTGGTAACGTCAATGTGCATTAAAGTAAAAATCCAGGCTAAACTGGAGCAGAAATTACAATTTTATGAAGAGTTTTAACTTCCCTAAGTACTGTTTTTATCATATGCTGTCATTACAGCTAAGAACTAATGATCAGCCTCGAAACCTGGGACTCGCACCTGAATCTTAAGAGCCACATAAAGACAGTTTCAAACTCAGCCTTCTGTCACCTAAAGAAAACTTCCAGCATTAAAGGACTAATACCCAGAGAAACTCATCCATGTGTTTATTTTTAGTCGCCTCGATTACTGCAACAGTGCCTTTACAGGTCGGCCTAAAAAGTCAGCAGCTGATCCAGAACGCTGCTACTGGTGTTCTGGCTAAAACCAGGAAGATAGAGCACATCACCCCAGTTCAACAGTCCCTACACTGGCTCCATGTAGCTCAGAGAACAGACTTTAAAATACTGTTGTGAGTTTTTTAATCACAGAATGGCTTAGCACCACATTACATTAAAGATCTGCTGTTGTCGTAGCATGTGTAATAATGCCACTAAACAAAAGGTTTGCTTCAATTGTTGACTGTGTGTTTCATTACTTTTTTGTGTGGTTTTATGATGTAAAACACTTTGAATTGCCTTGCAGCTGAAGTGTGCTGTACAAGTAAACTTGATTAATTGATTGATTCAGCACTGCTGTGAATTACAAGCTAACTGGCCTCAGCTTGTACACCGCCGGTTTGTTAAGTCTCCAAACTGCAACAATTCTCCTGAATTCGTCCTCTTTATCTTTTCCCTTCACAAGTTATTATAAACGTTCATATATTGAACTTAAATTGAACCTGGAGATTTATTCACTATTTTTGATTTAGGCCATTGTGTGCCCTGGTGTTACACTAACAGACCACTTCTAGCATGGAAGGTTTGTGAGATTTTAGAGACACATCTGTATCTTTCCTACTTTCTTGTTTTCCCCATGGTGTGTTTTAGGTGTCCATATGAAGTATACGCTCTCATTTCCCCCCTTCCTGGATCCTTGACCTTATGAGCAAGGATGAGTCTTCAGTGTGAAAGGATTAACAGAAGCAGGGCCCTCATAGCAGAGCAGAACAGAAGGTAGGGAAACAAAGGAAACAGAAAACCAATTTCTGTTCTGTCTGTGCCATATGTGCATTATGTCTCTGTGTTATTTGTGCAGCATTGAAGCAGACAGGGGGGGAAAACTTGTTCTGTTTGTTAGGCAGTACTTTGGTCTGTTGTTTGCAGTTTGCCATGGGGAGGGGGGCAACATTACAAATAAAATTGGATGGCGCCCTCACAGGAGCAGGTGGTATAAAACTAAACAGTGGCATTGACTTTAAATATATTAACAGAGTCAGCGAAATGTATTCAGACGAATTGGCAGCTTATCTCAGCACTGTGGTGCGTCTTGGAGGAGACGCACATGTCTGAAACTGCAGACAGTCAGCAACAATGGCTCCATTATCAAAAGAGTTTATAGGTTCATAAAAATTTGATTTATTACTGTTGCAGTATTTTTTTCAGCATGAAATAATTCAGTTTGCCACATAAAAACAGAATGCAAGTAAGTGTAGAATTAACTGCTTATATCTGCAACAAAGGAAGAATAAATTATAGAAGTTGCAGTTTGATTGTCATCATTACAAACACTGTAAAATTAAAGTTGGGTTTTTCATGTTCTGGTATTTTTCAGCTTAATTTCTTGTCCATAAAAAGCAGATAAATTGTTTCATGGTTGACATGTCTCTGTTCTCTCAGATTAACTGTATCCTTAATTTTGTTTTTCTCTTTGTATACCTTTCCAGATCAGTACATATTCCTTATTATCTGGTCTGTGTTTGTACATGTGTTTGTAGTCCATATTTGTTTCTGTTACTTTAAGGTTAATCAGGTGCGTATCGGAGGTAAAAGATGTTTATTTGTGTTCATAAACGAGTGCGCATGTGTACTTTGAAAGCATCCTGAGGTTAGTCGGCGTCAAACAGGCTCAACACGTAGCGCTTCTTATCTCTCCTCAGGCTGCTGCAGCTGGCCAGTGACCAGAGATCCACTAAAAATATACAAACCCGGCTCGGCACACTCAAAAACATAATGAATGCAATGATTCACTTTCTCTTACTGATTATCTTTGTGTTTCAGCTGATCCACACAAAGGAAAGAGATACATGACCTTGTCACACTCCGCAAAACGCAACTCGGTTCAACAGAATACAGAAACCATTAAATCTATTCAATACAAATATCAGTTCATCAGGAAAAACACAGAGGATGGTTGTTGTGGTGCTCTGCACTCTGAGAGCAGATTAAAGAAAGACTCATCAGATACCAGAGCTCAGAATGCCTACTTTACATTTACTTTCCCTCCTCGTTGTGGATGGGGATGATTCACAGGCAAATTCAGCAAATCACAGCGTTAGGCCACAATGTTGTCCTACAAACACAAGTTTGTTGTCTCATTACAAACTTAGGTTTAAACCCTCAAAGTAAATTTAAAAAATGCCCATACTTAAGCAATACACATGCACTAAATGCATCCCAGTGTCTACATTGCTTCCTCAGACATGCAGGAGAACTACTGTACCTTGCAAATATATTGAAATCAATTGAATTTTTCCACATTTCGTCACATAGCAACACTAAATTATAGTGCTGTGGCACTGATAGGGAAGGCAGTCAAAGTTTAGTGGAAGGAGGCTGCAGCTGAATACAGGTCAGTGCTGGTGGAAACCCTGATAGATGAAGCATAAGATTAGTGACAAGGCAGAGGTTCAATTGCCAGCAGAAAAAAAAAAAAAAAATCAAATCAAATGTTATTTGTATAGCACATTTCAGCAGGCAAGGCAGTTCAAAGTGCTTTATATCATAAAAGCACAAAAATCAACACTTGAAACATTCCATTTTTCCTGTCATTGCACATCAAAATGTTGCTTAGTGTTTCATTTGTTATTGTACAAAAGCAAGATTTAAGATTCAAAGGAACTCAGTGTTTCGTCTGTTTTATAATTTTCTGAATGTTTGTTCCAGATTTGTGATACATAGAAGCTGAATGTGAAGAACTGTAGATGTCAGAATGGATTTTATATTTATTTATATATTTCACAAGTATGGACATTTTTATTAAAAATAAATCCCTTAACTTGTCAAGTAGACAGAGGCATAAATGGTTTAGCTCTGCTATTTCTGAGATACTTTAGTTTGGGTTTGTATTTAAAAATGTTCCTGGGTTCAGGAGAACTGAACTCTAATGGCTTGTTCTGTATTTTCTGCAGGACATGAACCTTTTATGTGTCCGTTGGATTTACTGCTTATTTTAATAGGACAAAGACACCAAAGTCATCAGCAGTAACATATCTCTTTCCTGTGCAGCACATTTATGGCACTTGTGATGAGGGACTGTTAAAACTAATGAGGTAAATTGAGACCAACCGTAAAAGCATTTAAATAAAATTCAGCATCCGTGTTTTACAGGAGAATATTGGGTAATTACAGCTTGCTGTGTTGTTAGCTTTACAGCTGTCTCTTAAATAGCTCCACCTAAATTGTGAAACTATTTAAATGTAAGTAAAGGAATACTGGAGGTCAGTGAAGAATCGATTTAAAAACAGACTGCCAAGAAAAGATATAGAGACTCAAAACTAAGCAATTTAATATCTAAAAATATGAGCTCAGACAAATATGGAGAAATTAACAAGGACCGACCAAGACACTGCCGGCCTCAGCTCTTCTGGTAAAGGATCGTAAGAAGCCATTAACTCATCATTTATTATAGTTACATAAACTCACACTGAGAAAATGTTTAATTGGTCAAAACAACCAATCAGAGAACAGAGGAAGGCGTTGGCGCTGCCAATAAAGCTCATGTACACGCTGCTGAATGTGCTTATGGCAGAGAAACAATTTGTTTACAAAGAAATATACAGCTCTGGAAAAAATGAAGAGACCATTTGAAATGATCCGTTTCTCTGATTTTACTCTTTATAGGTATATGATTAAGTAAAATGAACTTTGTTCTTTTATTCGATTAACTACTGACAACATGTCTCTGATATTCCAAGCAAAAATGTAGTATTTATTTATAGAAAATGAGAAATGGTCCAAATAACGAAAAAGATGCAGTGCTTTCAGACCTCAAATAATGCAAAGAAAACAAGTTCATATTCATTTAGAAGCAAAAATGTTAATGTTTCAATGGAGGAAGAGTTCAGAAATCAATATTTGGTGGAATAACCAGGAGGTTTTCAATGGGGTTCAGTGGGCTTTTAGTTTTTCTCCAGAACTAGTATGACTTCAGCTTGTTCTGATCTTATTTGGCACACAGGGACCACTGTGTCATTTGATTAATACAAGTATAGGAGAATAAAAATGGATTGTGGGATTCCTCTAGGGACTGTTCTTGAACAACTTATGATTCCAGTAGCTCAGATTATAGCACAGGGCATAGCATCTTACAAAATTTCACTTATTTGTAAAAGTTAGAAGACATTCAGATATTTGTGCTTCATAATGATCTGGGTGAGGAAATAGAAGTCATGATTTAGTTCAAACAAAAATGCCTGAATCCATTAAGTTGGGTATTTTTTTATTATTTATTCATTTTTTAAATTATAGTTGTTTTTTCTTTTATTATACTGTTGTATTTCTTATTTTAACCTGGCAACATTGCGTTTATATATGTCAGCTAAATACAAACTGAGTATTTCCTCGCAGCTTCAATAATGGTATCCACTCATGATGTTCACAATGTCGTGACTACAATCAAACTTAAGTTTTCGTTATCTGTTTCAACTCCCCTTATCTTAAATAAAGACTTTACAATCAACCATGTTTTGGAGCAACATTTGGAGCAACTGCATTAAGTCAATCCAAATCATGTTTGTGCTCTGATGGAGCTTCACTGTCTGCTGGAGCCTCTGGGGGATTTGAAGCACATGAACACCCACCAAATGAAAACTGTAATCACTCAGATGAAAGCAGCGGCTTCCAAAGCAGCTCCTATCACTCGACATTACAAGTGGAGGATGTCGGCAGAAAAAATAAAAACAGCACAATACACAAGCAGGACTACAAAGGAAGTGTAGTCGCTGTAGGTCCCGGTTGGCCTGACAATCACAGAGTGCTCCCAATATGGCAGCACGCTCCAAAAATAACGTCCAGCTGGGAAATCTCACTGACTCCCATTTTATTGCAACGGGCCGTCCAAATTAAATGACTAATTATGATGCTGCTGGTTTATTACTGCTGTTCTGCAACAATCATAGGGTAGAGAAAGGATAAGGAGTTTTCTTCTCCTGTTTTATCTCTTTATAATTTAGAAGAACAAACACTGAGCTCTTTTTATTCAATTTTTCCACCACACTTGGGAGGATAATTAAAGGGTGTTTGGAATGATGAAACTGTTTTTTACTAAATGTTTTTGTTCGTTTTGTTTTGTGGTAAATCCAAAAAAAAATCTTTAGTTGAAAATTACTTGTTACTTGCAAGGATTTATTTTTCTTTGTTGCAAGTTCCTCTCCAAACAATTTGGAGAAACCAAGCCTCCAATTACTAGTTTACAAACGTTGTTGTCACAAAAAGAAAAAGAAAACATTTACTATCTGTTACAAAGATGGTAAATGTTTCTCATCAAAATGTAGAGCAGTAGAACGAACATGCAGAGACATAAATAATAACAAGCATCTGGCAAAATTTGGGATTTCATCTAGAAATGTCAAAATTTGGTTTGACTCAAATACTTGAACTCTATGAACTTTTCCACGTTTTGTCGTTCTACAACCTCAAAGTTCAGTCTGATTCATTGCGATTTGATGTCCTAGGCTGACACAAAGTAGAACATAATTGAGGAGTGGAAGAAAAATTATATGTGGTTTAACTTTTTCGCAAAAGATAGATGAAAATATGGTTCTCCTCCCTCTGAAACAATAATTGGTAGGACTTCCAACCAGAACCTTCTTTCTAATTACAGTCTCTACCTGCGTACATCTGGAAATTAAATATCCGCCCCGTTTTTTTTGCAGACTAGCTCAACCTCAATCCAGTTGATTGGAAAATAGCAGTGAACATCAATTTTCAAGCTTTGCCACACATCATGTGTGTGGCATGATGTGTGATTAATGATTAATATCATCATGCAGAAAATGCCAATCCGTCAGGCTGTGTGTTTTGGTAGCATTTTAATGAGTAAAAATAATCGAATAAATGATCATAACTAAGGAAGCACAGTTTAAGGACATCACTACGATCTTCCAGCATACTGCAGCATGTTCCCTGACCCATAGCAGCAAAAGGGCACCCATTAACAAAATTATTTCATGGTCGTTCAGTTATATGGGTGTCCCATGTATCTATGGCAACCACAAATATCCAACTAAGTTGCTGCAAAACTCTTTTGCCATGCACAAGAGAGCTGTCAACACCTCTCCTGAAAGCAGCTTCTTCAGTTTTATAGAAAGCAGCTCCAAAAAAAAAAAAGGACGCTCACCGGTATAATAGTGAGCCAGATGATGCAACAACACAACATCGGTTTCATGATACTTTGTTTCTTTTGGTTTTTTTCCCAGGGTTCAGGGAAAGTTGAGTGAGCACAGCCCAGTTTCTGAGGCATGTAATATTTTAAATAATCAAATTCTAATTCCAGAAGAGAGATTGAAAAAAAAAAAAAGAAGAAATGAAGAAACAAATGTTTTGAAAGTGAAAATGAGAGAGAGGGTTTCCCTTTTCTGCAAAATATGTTAAAATATTAAATTATTACATGGACATTTGATCGTTCATCTTCTTTCAGTCTTTTAATATTTATTAATGACTATCTTTTAATGATTTAGCATTTCATTTGCCATCCAACATCTTCTAAAAGCCGATGCCTAAACTCCAAGACATGCACAACAGACTCAGATGCGCAAGAATTATATCTCAACAATATAAGCAGTCCAGCCTTCTGTTTTGTGAAGTAACGAATCAAAGCTAAAACATCTATGGATCAGCAGTATGTATGAAGAAGAGCATGAGATGTGTGAAACAAACACAACACCTGGAGTGAAGCATGGCGGTGGCTCAGTAATGCTCTGTGGCTGCTTTGCTTAATCTGCGTCTGGAGAACCTGCAGCATGTGGAGATAATCAAGTAACTGGAAGTCCTGAGAGAAATTGTTTCTGTGAAACTGAAGTTTGTTTTATCAGAAAACCCGGCTAATAGCTAGGGCTTTTCACCTCAGGGTTCCAATCTTTAAACAGCTCCAAATAGTATCCCTGTTTTAATGAATGGATGACATTAGAAGGTCTTAATTTCATCTGTGTTCAAGTGGATTGAATTATTACAAGAAGTGCTAAATGATCCATCATGAATGCTTGACTCTTATTAGTTAGTCTTGGAAAGACGAGCGAATCGACAGCGCCAGAATCTGAGCCGTCATCGTGCCAAGGCCTGATGGAAAAGAAGTCAAAAGAGGCACAATCAGTTTCTGCTGTCATAACAATGTCTGTTCACAATCCAGCCAGATTCTTTTTATTGCATGCTTTCTGGGCTGAGAGAACCAAAGAGCTGCCAAAGCAGCTAATTTTGCAGCTTTCAGAGTTGGAACCAGTCTACAAACAAGAGCAATGCCTCTGCTGCTGTGTTTTGCACGTTGCATTTGCAGAAATGCTAAAATTTTGTCATGTTTTGAAGTGTATTCCAGGGACAAAAATATTCCAGTAAGTCAATGTCTCATACCCAGCAAAACGTTTAGTTGTTGTTGTTGTTATCTCAGCCGATGCACTCTTCCAGGAATTCAAACAGAAGTCCAGACCAGATGCAATTTGGATGAATACAGAAAAACAGAGAAAATCACATTTTAACAGCTGAAATGACAGAAAATAATTATAATAATTGGAGAGTAGAAGAAGAAGAAAGTGGCATATTGAGGAAAAGTGGTCAGTTTGTCGTCTAGCAGGATAACCTTAGAGCAAAGCATGAGAGAGGCAGAGGCAGGGAGAACCGACTTTCCACACTGCATCTGGATCTGGCCGTATATAATGTCCACTCAGACGATGACATGAGGAAAATAACTGAAAAGTGTGTAAAGTGATATATCATTAAAAAAATATATTACAGTAGTTGAGCTTCTTTTTTGTCCCTGTTATTCACATGTGGAAAACAGCAGATCTCTCTTCGCTATGTTTCATCAAAACAAGAAATGTTGCTGTTTCTTCTTCTGTTGTTTTGTTGTCTTATTCTGCTCGTGATATGATGCATTGCTACTTTTCTCCCTGTTGTCTTGTGAACTACAGCCACGCTTTCTGAGGTTTTTCTGCTCTGTCCTCAGCTCTATGAAGGTTGGCTTTTATGGGGTAGTACGCGGCATTTTTAGCAGATACGCTGCTGTGCACTTTTCAGAGACTTCAGGTTTACATTTAGTTCTTTGGTTTTATTGATGTCCTTCTTGCTGAATTCTCCCGGTCTGCCCTTTAATGCTGTTCTTTTCTAAAATAGATTCGATGCTGCTCTGAAGGTGATCCAGGGTTGGTTTTTTTTAACTCACCCTTTCTATAACACCACTTTTATCTCTCCAAATAGGCTTCTCTACCTTGGCTTTTGTCTCTGTACACTACACAAAGACTAAAGCATATATTCCTGAGCTGCATTCATGAACATTTAGAGGTTTTTGAAGGTCATTCTCACCAGACCTTATTTTACTTTTACGCTTTGCTGACCTGTTCATAGAGATTTTCTTGGTTTCACTTGTGCTGCTTTTGTGATTCTCTCTTTATTGAATAAACTTTGTGAAATGTACTTCCTTTGATCACACTTGCATGTTTTAGATTACTAGCAATATTACAACTCAATCTGAAAAATAGAAAAACTTTATTACATTCCTTGGTGAAACAGGAATTAATTGATAAACTGCATTTTTTAAAATTGATTTCACCAGATATGTGAAATTATAGAATCTCACAACAATAAGAAGGAGAGATTAAAGGCAAATAATGGCCTAAATGGGAGAATTTGAGGCCAAAACCACTGCTTAGACCACAACCAAGCATCTCACCTTTGCAAAAGAAAAAATACACTTTGATGATCCCCAAAACCGTTTGCTAGTTTTTCTTTTCACCGACAACAGAAAAGTATTTTTTGGAAGGTTTGCATCCTGGTACATGTGATGTAAAACTAACAGAATAATTCAGAAGAAGAGCTGTGATGATCTGCATGCTGGCTGTGAAGTGATTGATGCTCAGCAGACAGGAATCTGGCAGATACACATAAACAGTTTAATATGCCTCAGTTGTTGGTCTCCTTGTAAATGTTTCCAACAGAGACAACATCATCTTCTGCACAGAAGTCTTGTGGTGATCTGATGTCTATTACAGTGGAGTTGTTATCACTTCCTTAAAATATTAACAGCAATATTGCAAATCTAGAGCTAATTCCATATTCAGTCAAGCTTAAAATTACCTGTACCCCTGACTGTCTTCTTCTAAATTAACTGTTTATTCTGACTGGTCGTAAAATTTATGTTTTTGACCCGACATGAAACTAATACAATTTTACTCAGTGAAGTTACTCACAGTGGGTAAAGCATCCAGAAATTTTACTCAAGTAACATAAAAGTAAAACATACAGTGTAGTAAAACTCCTTCTAAAAGTAATTTTTTACCAAAAAGTAACTCGGGTAACTTGGTCAATTGGTTCATGCATTGAAAAAAGAAAATAGCTGAACGACCTTAACTGAATTGCTTCAACTGGTAACAAGTAATTCAATCAAGTTTATCAAACTTAAATTAAGTTGGTTTAACTTGACAAATTAAATCAGTCTCACTCAAATCATTTAGTTTACTTCAAATAGAGAACTAATAAAGGATTTTTTTTGACTCAGGCGGCCTTTATTTGCGTAGTTAGACAGGAAGGTGGGGGAAGGCATGCGGCAAAGGTCACCAGGCCGGGAATCGAACCTGTGACGGCCAAGACGATGATGAAGGCCTCCTGAAGCGAGTTGTGCTGAACCCCCTGCAGCACCACAGCACCTGGTCGGTACAGGATCTGTCCCTGCATGATCAGATCAAAGCTTACATCAAAGGGTGTGAAGAAACACCCTTTCACTACTTTGTTTCTTTTTTTCAAGACACAAAGATTTGCAAAAGCATGAGAGTGATGGGAGTTTTTTCATCTTTACCTTGACACAAGTTCGTCAGAAAGCAAGACATTGATTTAAAGCTCTCTGACTCTATCGGCAGAACAGTTTCAGAGGTATTGTGGCGTTCAACCATCCACTGGTCTAGAAAATCTTCCTCCGTCAAAGGAATACTTCAGTTTTGAAATCTGATCAACCTTTATGCCAAACCAGCATGTGAAGTCCTTTTCTCTTTTCCTTATAGACAACAGAGATGAGTTCTGAGTTTGTCTTGGAAGACTCTGTGGAACGACAAAATTCCCAGAGAGTTTCTCTCCCAAGCTGTGAAGGAAGCAGATGGGAGATGGGTACGGAGGCTGAGAGGTGACATAATACTTTCATTCCAGTTGGGTTGGAGCAAGATGAGGGAGAGAGGACTGAGGAAGAGGAGGAGTTATGCTGGTGAACTGTAAGTTTTACACACTGAAATATCTGCTAGTTAACTGTTTTCTGTGTGTTTTTATGTGAATAAAAGAAATGGTAGTATGTGTGTGAGGAATGAGGAAAGAAATATAAAAATTAGTCGGAGGATTTGAGGAAAAAAGTGTAAATGACGAGAGGATGGAGAGGGAAGAAGAGCCGGGGAAGACCTTCTCTCTTGTAATGGTCACAAATTTCACAATTTGGGAAAAAAAGTGAAGCTTTACTGCAATGACCTGTTTCACATCTACTTCAATTTTACATTCATTGGTTATAGGATTAGGCTTTAATTGTATCATTTATCATCTGTCATTATGAATTTCTTATGAAAAGATTTTTATTTATTGCTGTCACAATAAATTCCAGCTCATGATGTTTAAAATCATTGTTATTTTTACTATTTTTCTCCATTGTTTGTTCGATAAGTGAGTATTAAACATTAATACATTTGAGGATATGATTAAATGCAGTTACAGCATACATTTTACACCGATATTAGTAACAGTCTGGTTTATTTGGCTACAATTGCTGTTAATGCAATCACAGTCATACAGTTAAAAGTAACAGTTCTTATTGTCACTTTTATCATAAGCATAATAGTGCCATAAAACATCATGATAAAACTTTCAGTCCATCTAATTGGTTATGCCTTTTTTGGGAGCACCTTAGATCTGTGTTTTTTGTTCTCTCTGCCTGTTTTAGTTCTGAATTTGACTCCTCTTACCATACTTCTAAAGAAACACAGCAAAGTATTAAACAGTCTCCGTGACTAATAGCACTCAGAAGTTGTCACACTTCAGTGTTGCATTAAAAAAAAAAAAAACTTCGACAAAGCTACGTTTTATACCTGCCTAAGCTGACATCAATGTTTTCAGCACCACAAGAGGGTTTAGGACAGGAAGGAAGTCTGGAAACGACGTTTTGAGTCCAGCTGCACTTTTTAGCTTCTCTTTGGTTAAGCTTTGGGGATTTAAAATCATTAATGTAATAAAATATAGTCATCTCAACATTTCCTAGCCTCTGTTTATGTGATGTTTTAGAGTATTCAGTATTCAGATCTGGTTAATTTGTTTCCCTAAACCATTCAGCTTCTTTAAAACACAAACAACAACTGAGAAACTTTAGTTCTTTACAAAAGTGTTAAAATCCCAAAAGCATTTTTCAAAATTTGTAACATTACAATGGCAAACTTAATCCTTTCTTATTTATGTGACTGAGCAACAAAAAGTACAATGTCATTGTGAAATTGAACAAAAATTTGACTTGCTTCAGAAATCAGGTGTTTCAAATCTATACGGATCTAATTGATGAAAAACAGGAAGTTTAGAACTATTTTCTGGCATTAAGGATAACAATGCAACCGTTTTGCTATTTTTATTACTCCCACCAGCTCATTTAGAGTGTATTTGACATAAACAGCATTTATCCCCACGGGAACTAATGGTGAAGGCAACTATATTTGTGTTTTTTAAAACCCATCTGTCTCAACGGAAAATTAAGCATCTCGAAGCATCCCGATGGGTAATCCCCACCTCCAGGACAAGTGGGATAATTAGGCTTACATGTCTCCAGGTAGAGGAGCAGCTCTACCTGGGAAAAGCTGCTTCCATGGCTGTCAGCTGGCTGCTGCGAGTCCCAGTGACTGCTGAGTGGTGGTGTGTGTGTGTGTGTGGTGGGGGGTTGGTCTAATCAGGAGACCACGAGTGATGGGAGACAGGCGCGTGCTCTGAATAAAGCCAGACCTAATGCTACTGTGCTCTGCTGTCACAGTGTGGAGAGGTTTATGGGAGCGAAGGAGAGAGAGAGAGAGAGAGAGCAGTTTCATAAAAGGCGATAAAGAACAGCAAGAGTGACAGAAACAGAGCGGATGGAGACAAAGCTATTTGTCCCCAAGTGTTTGAGTAAAGATGAGGGAGAATAAAGAGAAAGAAACATTTACATATCAGCATCTTTTTACTTTCTCTGCCTTGTCAAATCAACTGGTGAGACTCTGATCTGATTTTAATAGGCATTGTAAATGTGTTCACATTATCATTTTATTACATCACAACAATCTGAAATGGAGGGAAAATAGAATTGAATCTACAACAGTTTTTGCAAATGAGAAATCAGAAAATTTTATCTAAAAATGTATTGAGATCAAATTAAACACTTTATGAACTGTTTAAAGGGAATTTGCTGCACTAAATTTAATGGGGATGTCAGAGTAAAGGGGCAGAACACAGAAGTTTTTCACACCTATAACATTTTTATTTCTAAACCAACATGCAATCTATTAATTCTCCTGACTGATCCAGATTTGGCTGAGCAGCACAGGTCGTTGTTCTAAATGGAAACTTTTTATTTTTAATTAGAGCAAAATTACTCAAGAAAAATTACAAACTTTTTGGAACAAAAAATTAATTACAGACCAAAGTTTTCATCTTTTAGTAACCCTGTTTTTTAATTATTTTTCAATCACAATAAATAGAACCACATCTATCAAATGATTTTTTTTTTTCCAAAGGAAGTCTTTGATGCACCCAAATCTGCTTTTAATTAATTACAGTTTTCAAATAAGGAATTACTCAAATCCTGTCATCAGTGCTGGCTAATTTTTTTCAATTGAGCCAAAAACATTTGCAAACCGAAGGCTTATCTTTTACTGAGGCAAAACCCTTTCAAATACTGTATCTACAATGATTTACACATCTCCCTTGCTTAATTTAATTAAAATATTGCAAGTTTATAGTTGAGCAGGTGCAAAAATGTGTGGTTTAACACAAAAAAATCTAAAATTTCTTTGGTCTTTGGTTGTAATGTGACAAAACGAGAAAAGATTCAAGATGTAATGATTTGTGTACGATGTATGAACGATGTATACTGTATGAACTTATTTCTCAATGCTTAATTCTAACTGCTGGATCAAATCCTCCCATTGATTATTAAAGAGTTTGGCTCCATCTGGTGGAAGTCTACATGATGACATGTTTTGGAGGGGAAAAAGTTTAAAAAGTGTCCACAGCAGTACCACAGTGGGTCTTGGAAAAAGCATGCATCGTACACAAAAGAGTTTCATGCTTTATTGATCACATTCATCTGTGACTTCCAGCAGAAGTTGCTTTTCAGGAGTTATTGGCTTCCTCTCCAGAAAGCTAGCTGGGCTCTATTGAAACGTAACACTCTGAGCTTCAAACTGCAGAGCGCATTACCTCAGGATCCATACATCAATGCCAGATCTCACACATATCTCATTATGCTTTATGCTTTAGGAAGAATGTTAGGTGTGAACGCAGACGTGGCCCCACCCCAAGCTTTCACACACATTGAGCAGTCTCGGATTTCTCTCCAGCTACTTTGCCCACTTTTCTCCATTCACACAAATAGTCAGGGTTCCTTGCAAAAGTATTCATACCACTAAACCTTTCAGCAAAAAATCTGGTAAAATTTGTGTTTTTTGCACATCTAGAGAACAAGCTTTTGGTCCATTTGTCTCTATAAGATCACTCAGTTAGATAAAATGGGCAGCATCAGTAAATATTAATGCTCATCAGGTTATTATTTTATTGGTAAAGATTAGACACAGATTGGATTTTTCTTGACAATCCTCTAGAAGCTGTTGTTATTTCTGTTTCTGCTGCACCTTTTCCTACCACATTTCTTCCTTCAATTCAACTTTCTTGGCACCAGGGTGCTGTAACCTTTTTGTAATATTCTTATTTTCTGCAACACTGAACGTTTAATATTCAAACATTGTCCTTATATTCCCCCTTTCTCTCTTTCTGCCCGTTTGCTGACAAACTACTGTAAAGAAAAGCGACCGGTGAAACAATAATCTCATTCTTCTGGTTGCTGCTCTTTAAAGATCTAGCTGAGAGAAATTGCTCGCAAAATGCAGAAATTGTAACATGCTGTGTCTCACTATAGTAAAAGCCGTCACTCAAAATGTTACCTTTATACTTCATGGAACAACAAATAAGCCACAGTTTGAGTCCTACAGCGCACAAGCACTTTAGTTTATCTGGATATCTTTTATTTCCTCACAGCTGAGTATTTGAAGCCTTTTGCCTGAGGTGTGGATGTGTCTCCACTTTACAGTTGTGCACTACTTGGTTGTGGTGTATCATATCAAAAAACAATCAAATTCAAAGTGAAAGTGTGAAAAACTTCTATGTTTTACATGACAATGCAAGTTTCCAACTTCCATTTTTTTTATTTTTGGGGTTTTTTTTCCTTCAAACCTCATTTTTATTCATTTTCTTTAGTCCTAGTCACATGTTCTTTTGCAGCTACTTGGCATGCATTTCTGCATCTATTTCTTGAGGGTTTTAAAATGTTAATGTAGGAGCGGTATGTTTTTATAAAACCGTGGATCCAGACTGCCAGAAACCCTGTACTGGTGCATTGCACCAGTCAGCAGGGAACTCACACACTCCTCCTTCTGAAAAAACAAACTCTCTAACCAAGAAACACCTGCTAAGACCACCACACCTCAATCCTGGCTTCAACCTCCTGTTTCTCACCAGCCTTTCTTAACATTCCCACTGCTCTTTCATTAGGTCATTTCCTGTTTTCCCACATCAAGACCCTGTCAGAAACTACCTTTCTGTATGTTTTTTTATGGATCGTGTTGCATCCTGCTTTGTATCTAGGAACCACATGGGATGAGGATCAAACTCTCTGTCATCTGCTGATATTATTTCGTATTCCCACTCAGTGTATTGCGTTTCAGTGTTTAAACACATCTAGTATATTCTGTTACAGGTCTTCCTGTTAACCAAAGAGCTTAAGCATGCAGTAAACTCTTGGTTTCTCCACTTTGCTTCAGCATTTTTAGACAAATACCGTCGCTGGATCTCTTGTATTAAAATATCTCACCAATAATAACTTGGAATGTCTTTAGTGGCACTTTGTGCATCGACTATTAAGAGAATTACAAAATTAATCATACACTGCAAATAAGCATAAACTACTAAAATATGGATGGTTCTACTACAACTGTCTTAGCTTAGACACAGAAACTACTCAAAAATAAGTGCAGTGGAGAGTTTTAGTGAAACTTTTAGTATAACTTCAAAACAGAACCAGGAATAAGTGTTGGTGGCTCTTTCTGTTTAGTCTCTAAATTCAAAACCAGGACCTGGGAATGACATCAAACCCATCTCAGTGTTGATGTGGGATTATTTTAATAGTTGCTGTGCTTGGTTACCAAACTAATTACTAGCTACTTAGACGAGCTAAGAACAGTGTGTTTCTGCCAGACAGTAGTCAGGTGACAACAGACAACAATCCCAGAGATTTTGTTAATTTCTACTTTTAAAATGGTCAAACTCTTTAGTTTAATAAACAGCAAACTATGCCATGCAACAAACGACTTTATTTCAATTGAAAGAGTAGATGTTACCATTAGTTTATCACAGTCTGCTACTCAAAGGTTATAAAAGTGGACTGTTTTGTAGTCCACTTAAATTCCTCCTTAAATAGATTTACTCCTCTCCTGAGGTCACTTATTATGGTTTAAATTAGATTTACAAGTATCCCAAGAAAAATGCTAATTTCTGTCTAGAGATAATTTGTTTTTCTCCATTAAAAAATGACGGGTTCACATTAGCAGACATTAATTTCACATCACTGTTGGAGCAGGTTGTCTGTGCGTCTAATTTTACTTTGTTAGGCGTCTATGGAGACATAAAACTCAAAAGTTTTGATGAGACTGCCTGAGTGCTCTTTGTTCTGTGACCATTTTTGCATTAAAATTTGTAAACTGTGACTTAAAATCACAACACAACTCTGACAGATTCCTGATGTGGTTTGCTTTTGTTAATATTTTTATTATTGTTTATCACAAAAAAAAAAAAACCATATGTTAACCTTTATAATTTAGGCCAATCCACAAGAGTATAAAAGAGATGTTTAAAGCTTGGGCTATTGTTTTATAAAGTAAGAGTACTCATCCCTTTTCAATATCTTTCTCCCTAAATTATTTGCTTCAAAACTCTGTGCCCTGTTTTTCTTTAACAAACCTCTGTTGGCCTCACAGAACAGATGGATTTTTACTGAGGATAAATTCATGTCAAATGGATTTTATGAATCAGTTCGGTTTGAGAGCTAATGTTTGCACTGGAATTTATTTGAGAGCATCAGAGTTAAGGGAGGTGAATATAAGCACATCTTACATTTTTTAAAACTGATATTTACTATTTTCCTTTCAGTCACATCCTCCCTTGCTTACTACTTGGTGGCCTACCAAATAAAATCCCAAAAGAATTAACTTTGTGAACATGTAAGGATATAAATATGATACTTCTGCATAGTTCTGCATAATTTCAAAAATAAATGTTCCACATATACTATTGCTTAGTCACTGTCTTCTAATTTCATGTACTAAGAAACAGCTCATTTTTAGAGAAAAAAAAACTAAGTAACAAGCGGGTACTATGTAAAATATGATTTGCACATGAACCACAAGCATATGCATATTTAGCATCTAAATAATCTATTGTTGCTCAAAATTAACTAATTTTATTCAAACCTGAAACTATACAGGTTTTTTATATTATGTGCTGGAAAAAAGTTAAAGTAATAATATACAGAACAGAACACTAGCTTTGAAAACCTCTGCATATCACATTTCTTTCATCAAAAAGGGGTCTCTGTGTTGGGGCAGGTGTGGCTGGAAACCTGCGGTTTGAATAAGGCAAAGGAGGAGAGGAGAGGAGGAGGCCAGCCAACATATGTTCTGCTCCTGTAACAATAAACCTGTTTCACAGCTACACCATTCTTTCCAAGTGATCTTAAATGTATTATTCCCTAGTCAGCATGATGTGGTGAGAAATAATGGTCAGAAACAGTTGGCCTAGCAAAAATCTAGATGAAACATTCAAGCAAAGCAATTTAAAAAAAACTATGGGGACGCGTTTTCTCTCACCACGCAGAGCAAAGAGTATCCTCACTCACTGCTGCTATTATTTTACTATTTGTTGAATACACTTCACTTAAACTTTCTGCTCTGGCATGACATTTGTTCAGGAAAAACGGAGCAGATGTTCTCCTCCCTGTTCTCCCCTCTCAGAGCTGCAGGTCCTCCTTAATGGTACCTTGTCTGGCCTTGCAGAATGAGCATATTTACTCTGAAGGGTGGAGGCCGCATGAGCAGGAATGTGACATGAAAGCGACCGCTACGTTTTAATTTTTAACTCATGAAGAAAATACCTAGCAGCTCTGGAGGTTTCATGAATGGCTGCATTGATTACAAGCCCCGCCCACCGACCTATCAGAACGCGAGCCGCGTGGGGAAACCACGCCCACTGTCAGTATAAAACGGGAGGTTGACGGTCTGTAGCCAGGAGAAAAGGAAACGAGAGGAGAGAAAGTAGTTATAACATAGCGCAAGTTGTTTTTATTCTACGTTTATCTCTGTTTTAAGACGTTTCCCAAGCTAATAATGACGTTTCTGACCTACGTGACTCTAATGACAACAGTCGCCATGACTCAGGTAAGATGTTTATCATTCAGCTGATTTATATGAACGTACTGTAAAGACAAATAAATAATTGCGTACAGTTTGTTGTCTGTGGTGTTAACAGAAACATTCTTCGGTGAAATAAACTTCTCTTGTGTTGGTATGATTTAGGTAATTTTTCTGTTCTAAAATGTAAGAGAAAAGAAGTTTGTCATTTCTAGTAATAAGCGCGCCGACTCATGCTTCAAGTTTTTACAAATGGAAACATGTTGGCTCCTGCGTTTAAACCATGAGTCAAGTTAATTGTCGGCATGAGACTTTATCTAGTGCCTTCAGGGGCGAGTCTTCCATGAATGGTTCTCCTGGGCATCAGGGCACCATTCAGCCATCCCTTTCTGCAAAAATAAGTGAAATAAAACTTTATTTTACTTCATATATGTGAAGTTGATTTAGATGTGTTGACTGACTGCTTAACAAACTAAATAGCAGTTTTAATGCATTGTATTTCATAGACGGTTAAGCATCAAAATGAATGAGATTCTGATGAAAACATTCAAATATTTTATAGTATTTGCACAAAAACTCTAAACTAAATTTGATAACCTGAACCTATTGCTTTTATATAAAACAGAAAAGCAACAGTTACCACAAATCTTACATTAGAATTATGTTATTATGTTGTTGTATACATTGATTTAAGCAAAGGTATACATTATGACCACACTAAATTTTGTACTGTCTTGAGGTGAACATGCTTAGTGCACATAATTTTTTCCTTTTCCACCAGAAAAAATATATGGAGAACTATAAAAAACTATAAAAAAAAAAACCCTCAAAATTAAAAAAGCAGTGCTAAGTGGGTGCAGGCAGCTTAGTGACATCAGAAATGTAACCAGTGAATATTGTTTAACCATTTTATTGAGATTTAATAAACCTAAGAATGCCTTGTTAAAGTTTCAACACTCCTCGAACTTTTATTAGATTTTGTCATGGCTCAGCTACAAACTTTTTAATGGGATTTTATTTGACCGACCAACACAAAGTATCACTTCGCTATAGGGTTATCAACATGCAGAAATATGGCTGGATGACAGCTTGTTGCACAGGAAACAAGATTTTATCAGTAAACAAGAGCTGATGTGAGAGGAGACTGTCTTATTGCACTGGATCTACAGAACCGGACACAGTGTGTGTACAAACGTTTTCAAACTATTTTGTTTGAAAACATTTTGCCACCTTATAATAAAATTAATGGTGCTTTTATATGATCATGATCAAGACTTGTGAAGTGAAAGGAAAGAATTCAAGTTTTTTTACAACTTGAAAATCTGAAAAAATCTGCTGTGCATTTATATTTAGTCCATTTCATGTTGACACCCATTAATTAAATCTAATAAAATTAATTGCCTTCTCAAACTACATATTCAGTAAAAACAGTGCACCTGTGTGTAATTTAAAGTCCAGTTGTTTTATGAAGGTCTTAGAGGTTTGTTAGGGAACAATAGAGAGCAAACAGCATCATGAAGGTTAAGGAACAAATGCTAAAGCTGTTAACAATGTTAGGTTATTAAAAAATACTTTAAGGTTTGAACATCTCACAGAGCGCTGCTCAATCAACCATCTGAACATGAAAAGTGCCGGTTCTGCAGCCGAAAGTGGCTCTCTGGACCTTCCACAATGACTTTTAACATTTAATAATCAATTAAATGTTAACTAAAGTATCCAGATTTTAAAAAAAGCCACTTGCTGAAACAACATACTTAGAGCAATAATAAAACCAAAACTGTACAATAAATATATACAACTTGCACCTGTGATTGAAAAAAAACTGTTTCTAAAACTACTTAAATGCTATAGTTTTATCTTCATCTGGTTCAAATTCTGTAAAAAAAAAAATCTTCTTTTAATCACCTTTTGCTATCCAATTATTAATCAGTTAGCCCAAACAACAGATCAGCTCTACACTGTGTTGCTGTTAAGTGAAGCCTGAGTATTTTAACTGCAGATGCATTGTTTGCTATAATGGTCAAGCATAGACTGAAGGATGGTATGTTGTTACGTTTTAGGTACTTAAATGTTTCTGCTTAAAGTAAATTAATTATTTGCTCATTTGCATTTTTATGTATTTCTAATATTGTATTAAAAAGGCTTACATGGTTAAATGAGAAAGCTGCAGACTGTCAATTTTTGTATCCGATTAATTAAGTAATCGTAAAAATATTCAGGAGAATATTTAATTAACTGACAAAATAACTGGTTTCTGCTCTATATTAAAGTAGTAATATTGACCACTGGCTTGATAGGTCAACAATAAATAATGTTAGAGAAGCAGGAGGTGTATATATGCATGTTAGCTGCTTGGATTTCCTAAACCTGAGCATGCATTAACATCTTGTGGGTTTTGTTTGACATGTTGATCCCTCCAGGTGTCTGCTAGCTGCCCAGCTGTGTGTGAATGCCCTGCGCAGCCCCCTGGTTGCCCTCCAGGCGTAAGCACCGTGCCAGACAGCTGTGGCTGCTGCAAGGTGTGCGCCGCACAGCTTAATGAAGACTGCAGCCACACGAAGCCCTGCGACCACCACAAAGGGCTGGAGTGCAATTATGGCAACGACGTGACAGTGGCCTGGGGCGTCTGTCGAGGTGAGGGAGGAAGCAGGAAGTCTCACTTGGAAAATGGCTCTCACATGATTTAAACCTTCCTTTACGCTCCTGGTCATGTCGGGTCAATTTTTAACAAGCTGAAATGAGAATCAAAGTGAAAGTGGTGTGCAGCAGTGAAGCAGCATGTAGCCTTACTCATTTTAATAAGTAGTAAATGGTTTATAGCCGTGATGGGGGTTTCAGGGATAATATTACGCTTTCCATGTGTACCAGGCCTGTGCTTCCCTGAGAGCTATAAATAGCTGCTTCATGGGGACATGGAGTCTGCCACTTCCTTTTTTTTCCTATTTTTACTTCTTAGCAAGTACTCTGTGTAATTCTGTTCACTCTTAAGGTGAAAGGTTTGTAGGTAGTCTCAATAAGGGCAATTTTCTTTTGATTAAACAAATGTTGTCCACAAGCAGCCCTGTAGTATTACAACAAGGTGATTGTTTATCTGGGTTAAGACTGAAAAATGTATCACTATATACGCGTTTCACATCTCTTGAGATCAATAATATCTGAAATAATGCCAAATTGGTAGGGTGACCTTTCCTCTTTTATCCATAGTTTTTGCTCTACACCATCTTAAAAAATAAACATTGTTGTTTATTTTTTAAGAGACACAGTGGGGAAATCTTAAACTGCAGTTGCTTAATTTACTCAACATGTTGTTGCTAGGTAACCAGAGTGAGTGAGTTGCTAGGTAACCAAAGACTGAGTGAGTTAGTTGATTCCACCAACCTTGTTTAGCTGAAGGTTGAGGGACTAAAATCTTTCCTCTGCCTACTTCTCCCAGAATGCTTTGTGGTTTTGAACTGGAGTTCAGTTAATAATCTATACATTGAACATTTAATATTCTGTCAGATGTATTATCTATTGAAATTAATCATGTGTCTATCAAGAAATATATTGTTATTGATTTATTGCTAATGAGCCTTCATTTGATTCGGGTGTGTTGAACTACTTCTGTAGCAAAGTCATGGTGGGTTATTATTGATTATTGGATGTTGTGACAGCACTGCCATCATAGGACAGTGCTGTCTCTCAGGAATACTAAAAGTAACAAAAAGAAACTCTCTGACAAGCAGCAAAAGAAAAGCAGTGTATCTGCCTTCCAGATCCAAACTTGAAGCAAACCAGCCACATTCTTGTTGTTGCTGTTGTTTAATCTACCACAGACTTTTGAGAAACCACGCTGACCTGTACAGAACTTTCTAAACCTTTTCAACATGTCCTTGTCAATAACCGCAGATATCAATAAATGGAATTTGAGACTGAAGTTGTTTTGAGTTTGTAGACATCGATTAGCCCTGTTCGATGACACCTTTGCTTTATTGGCATTATTCAATACATTTTGAAGTAAGTTTTGTTCTGGTATCTGTTTTTTACGTGTACTATACAGTATGCGATCGCTACTAAAGTTAGTCTTGTAAAGCATTTCATAATGGGTGAAAAAGTGCTTAATAAATACAGATTAAAGCAGATATATACAGATACTGTCATTGTCTTACATTAAATCAGACTAAAGCTTTTTCTGTTTTAGATAATTACCAAAATTATCTCTCTTCTCGGGTTAAGGCCTATTTAAAAGACCTATTTCTACTCATGCTGTTAATTATAGTGTTACAGCTTAATTTTTTTCTTTCAGCAAAATCAGAGGGACGTACATGCGAGTACAATAACAGGATCTACCAGAATGGAGAGATTTTCCATGCAGGCTGCAAGCACCAGTGTTCCTGCATAGACGGCGCCGTCGGCTGCACGCCGCTCTGCAGCAACAAGCTGCCCGCTGCTTCACCCGCCTGCCCCTTCCCTCGACTGGTCAGGATCCCGGGACGGTGCTGCTTCAGTGTGGACTGCCACAAGGACACCTGGCTTCTCCCACCTAAGTACCTGGTGTGTGCGCGTGGGGGGTTGTGTGTGTGTGTG
This sequence comes from Brachyrhaphis roseni, assembly GCA_903066815.1. Lineage (NCBI taxonomy): Eukaryota > Metazoa > Chordata > Actinopteri > Cyprinodontiformes > Poeciliidae > Brachyrhaphis > Brachyrhaphis roseni. The sequence continues at coordinate 41,466 of CAEFZY010011044.1, forward strand.
TAAAAACAAACTAAAACTGGTTTCATTCAGGTTATTTGGAAATAGTAATTAGTTACTAATTGCTGATTACTTCCCCAAGAAAGTAATCCAGTTGCTTTACTGATTAATTATTTTCAAAAGTAATTAGTTACTTTAATAATTACTTCATAACTTTTGAATAAAACAATGCACAACCTGAATATGTTGGAAAGCAATACACCTTTCAGACTTTTTTCTGCATAGTCCATCATGTACATTTAATCAAATTAAACAATCTCTTTTAATAACTTTTTTTTCACTTGTTTAACTTGAATGAAATGCATAAATATTTTAAGAAAATCAAGTCTCTCTTCTGTTAAGCAGAAGAGTATTTCTTTATATTCCACCTTATAAAATACAATTATTTTTGTGTTTGCACTCCTTTCGAACAAATATAAAATACAGTGATCAGATAAAATAAATTAAATCAGTCTCTTCTGACTGTACTCCGAATTAGTAACATTTACATCTTTTAACAGTTGGTGAAGTGCAGAAAGAACTAATAATGAATTATTATTACCAATTTTCTGTTTATCTATTTTTACCTGCTTAGCAGAAGAAGAGTAAGATAGAGTATTAAGCCCACAATAAGAAAATAAAAAAAATTATAATATTGCAAGAATAAAGTCATAAAATTATTAGAATAAAGTCATAAAATTACAGGAATAGTCATAATATTACTAGAATAAAGTTGTACAAGAATAATGTAAAGACAAAAGGACAATAAAGTGGTATAATTATGACTTTATTGTCATACTTTTCAATTTTATTCTCGTAATTTTACTTTTTTATTTCTTCTCTTTTTAGTGTGGCCCTAATACTCTGTTGTAGAGGGAATATCAGAGGTTTGTCTGGTGGAATTAGATGTAGCCACGTCAGTCAAGTTATTTTGGCAAATCTTTTTTTTTTTTTATTTTATTGGCTCTAGTGGCCTTTATTTGATAGTTAATTGACAGGAAAGCAGGTAATGAGAGAAAGGGGAAGACATGCAGCAAAGGTTGCCAAGCCAGGAATCGAACCTGCAACAGCCACGTCAAGGACTAAGGGTTGTGCTTAACCCTGCGCCACCACAGCACACCTGTTATTTTGGCAGATCTGCCGGTCTCTGCAGCTTGTTAGGTGGTTCCTCAGTCTGCTTGCGTGGAAGCAACAATGATCACCTTTTTTGCAATTGCAATCTCTTACTTTACTCATTACTTGAAAAACGTAATCAAATTATAGTAACGCGTTTCTGCTCATCACTGATCGTAACATAAGTGGCCCACATGTCCTGTTTCTTGTTTAACAGATCCCTCCTTTACAAGAGCATCTGCCCAGACCTTGGTACCATGCAGTGCCGCAAGGGGCTCAGAATGAGCTGGTCCTGGACGATGGCATCACACACGTCAAGACAAACAGCTGGGAAAACCAACAGGGCTACAAACACATGCCTGGTAACAGTGTTTAGGGAAAGCTACAGGAAATGATCAGGAACTTTTTATAATCTGTTTTGTCTCTGACATTTCTCCTCTTTCTTCAGTGTGGGGCACCATGAAGGAGAAAAAGTGTCCAGTCCAAACCACTGAGTGGTCCCAGTGCTCACGCAGCTGCGGTATGGGCATCTCCTCTCGCATCACCAACGAGAACCTGCAGTGCAAACTGGAGAAGGAGACGAGAATCTGCACCATACGGCCGTGCCGCAGTCAGACCGTCCCAGCCAAGGTGCGTTTGATGCCATTCAGTCAAATACTGAAAATTAGTTTACAATGTAAATAAGTTGCATCAGTAAGCTGATAGTTGATTCCGAGTTGACACACTGCATGACTAAAGTCATACTAAAATAGGTAAAATCTTTTGGGTTTGAAATTTTATCATAGTTTGTGCTACAAACTATCTTTATCATAAAGTATTTGCAGAAACATGAGCAAGTGAGCGCTCTTAACAGCTATCTTTGACATCAACAACAATTTAGGCAGTTCGGAGAAAGTAAACAGCTCATAAACACTGAATGCACTTTATATGGTTTGATCCTTGGAAAACTTTCCTCATTTTACAACAAGCTGTTTAAAAGAACTTCAGTTGAGAAAAGCAAGCCTTGTGTGGAGACATTTTATTAGTTGTTCATTGGCTATCTACCAACTCATGAGAACACTCAGCTCATAATGCACCCGAACAAGAGGAGACATCAGGTCCATCAGGCCAGTACTGTCACTGTCATACACTTTGAACTTTTCCACATTTGGCCTCCTTATAAACACAGATGAACATAAAATAGAATATAAAGTGTAAAGAGGAAGGAATAGAAAAGAGAGCTTTAAATACTTAGTTTCAGTTCAGAGATAGCAAAAAAAGAAATCTGAAAAATATCACGTGCAATTTAATTCAGCCCCTTTCTTATGATACCGCTAAATAAACTGCTGTCAGAAGTTACTTAACCAATAAACTGAGTGTACACATATGTAATTTAATCAGTAGCAGTATGAATCAGGTTCCTCTGTGAAGGTCTTACATTTGTTAGAAGACATTAGTGAATCAACGGCATCATAAAGACCAAGTCAAGAATTCAACAGTGGCAAGAAGAAGAAGCCTTAAAACAAGCAACAAATGTTGCCTCAAGTAACGGAGTGGACACGTACACGTGTTAACATGGTCTAAAGTCCAGATTTGAAAATCAATGTTCACCGATTCTCTCCATAATTCAAAGAATTATGGGCTAAAAATTCAACTGGTATTATTTTCCTTCCAGTTAACTATTATGCACTACTTTGTGTTTATCTTTCGCTTAAAAATCCCTATAAAAACATAAAAGTCGCATGTTGTGACAGGTCAAAGCATCGTGAAGTTTAGAGGGTATGAATATCTTTGGAAGAAACTGTACTTCCAACAAATATTCATCACAAAGTCTAACCCTGATAACACTTATCAATAAGTCTTTTTTTTCTTCCCTTATCTGTGTGCTTAACGACCGAATTGCATAAACAAAGTCTCTTTCTACTCAAGACCAGATAAAGAAAATTGGAAAAATGAGCAGGATAAAAGAAAAAGCTTGATTTCCCGACCTTGAACGAATATTTGTGGTTAAATATTTATTCTTAGTTTAGGAACAGCTATAATCTCAGTAGCACTAGATCTGGTGTGAACTGCGTAGTGCTGATTTACTCACTGGTACTTTAGTAGCAGGCAGATACTTTTAAATATAGTCCATCATACTCAGCATTCCTGCAAAGCAACTGTCGATAGCTGAGTCCGGTCTGTTTACTCAGAGTTCAAGGAAATGATCTGTCCATATTAATCCTTTGTTGATTCCTCAGCTTGACTGAGTTAAATGCTTTAATGCTAAAAGTCATCATAAATGTCTGTGTGTACAGACAAATGTTGATGAGTTTGAATTTTAGAGAAGCTTGCCATATGCAGTAGTTATAAAAAGCGAATACAACCTTGTTTAAAAGGCAGTCTATTCTGATATAAACATTTTTCTATATTAAATGTGACATTTATACTAAACATAAAAACAGTAAAGCTGCAATCAGCCAGTGTGAACACAGTTAAACTAATAATTATGGTTTAAGTTTCATTACTCATTCTTATTGCGCCCTCTACCTCGCCAAAGTTCTCCAAATATCTGAGGATGTCATTTGTACTCAACTTTTTTCAGGTGGTGCCAAAGACCTTTTACCAGATGTAGTTTTAAGCTCTGACATATGTGGAAATTTTGGTATTTTAAAGATTAAAATTATATAAATAACAGAATCAGGCAAAAGAAAAAACATCTAAATCAAATTCTTTCACTATGAAACTCATGAAGCTTTAACAAAAACTCCAGGTGTGTGTGTGCCTGGTGAATTTTTGGTTGAAACAAGCTTGTTCTTCATTCAGTGCAGTTATTTGGAGTGTGTCGAGTGTCCAGAAATTTGACTCAAGTATGAGTAAAAAGTACAGCGCAGTAAAAATACTCCTAAAAGTAAATGCTATCCAAAGGTTATGCAAGTGAATCTAACTGGTTACTGCACAACTCTTCCCACTGTACGTTTAGTTAAGGTGAAGACCTTAACTATTAATAACATTTTTTTTTATTTTCTGTCTATTCAAACCACAGAAAGGTAAGCACTGCTCCCCAACGCAGAAAGCCCCAGAGCCCGTCCGCCTTTCCTACGGAGAATGTCAAAGCGTTCGTCTCTACCGACCGAACTACTGCGGTGTGTGTACGAACGGCCGCTGCTGCTCGCCGCGCCGTACGCGCACCGTGCCTGTGACCTTTGTCTGCCCGGACGGCGAGCGCTTCCAGAAGCCGACCATGTTCATCCAGTCATGTAAATGCAGCCGTGACTGTGGCCACCTCAATGAAGCGGCGCTCCCTCCACAGCACTGGATGTACGGCGACACACACAAATTTATTGATTAGCCTGGATGTGAGGATTGTCGTTTGGAAAATCAGCTCAGAGGAGGAACCTTCGAGACAAGGAGCCGCTTTTCTGCTTCTGCCTCCAAAATGGAGAAGACAAAAGGCAAGATGCACTGCCAGGATTATTAGTCACTGCCTGAAAGCAACCCACATTGTTTAGTGTGACCGGAGTGGATTGTACACTCGCCTGTTCTTGTTTAAGCCTGACGTGGGACCTAAATTAGAGCCCTGAAATCCACAGCCGTTCTGCACTCTGCACTGATTGGTGGTTTCATTTATGGAAGATGAAATGCTTCGATCGGCCAGAGGAAAAACTACACGAGCAACAAAGCACTTTACTTGGTATGGACATTTCTGACTGTAAAGTAGCGCCAGTGAAAGGTAATCTTTAGTATCACTGGATCACTTTGAGACCTGAACGTCTAATAATGCACTGACTATTCAGTGACAACCAAAGGAAAATAATGTAGGCTGTTTTGCATTTAAATCTTCAATGTCGTGCATTAGGTGGGTGTAATTTTTGATTAGAAAAAAAAAAGAAAAAAAAAACAGGCATCAGCTGCTGTGCACACATTGTGACTTGGTTTACTTGAAAACCTAAACTCAGGTTAAATAAGTCACTGTCTCAACTCCAAAGAATTCAGCATGAAATGAACCAACAATGAGTGAGATAAATAAATAAGATTTCATTCACAAATATCTCAGCTATATTATACGACTGAGTATTAAAAAAATGTCAAAATAAAATTACGAGAATAAAGACATATTACGAGAATGAAGTCATAGTATTAAGAGAAATAAAATCGTACATGAATAGTCATAATAATATCAGAATAAATATTCAATTTTATAAGAATGAAAATAAATTCCTGTAGTTTTATTTTTATTTTCCTAATAGTCTGTCATAAATATTCTGTTTTCTGTCAGATCTTTTCCTTTAGACTCCCATTTGAATGAATACTTTTAAATTAAGATACAAAGAGTAAAGTTTGTCAATTTCTGTCAGTTCATCTCCATTGCAAAACTTCACACTCAACACAAACATAAATGTCTTTAAGTGGGTTAAGTTCAGGGTCATTCTACTAACTTTAATATCAGCCTGTTTTATCTGATCCAACAGTTTTGTGGAATAAGATATTTTGCGAATATTCAGCTTGTCAGTTTGAGGTGAAGTTAATTAGGAGGTACTTTCCTTTTGACTGTTGCAGCAGCAGATTTTATCTTAGTTGACAGTGATTTAAAACTAGTTTCAGTACCAATAGATTATTTTTCCAGCACTTCCTTTTTCACGATGGTTGCAGTTGTTTTGAACATCCGAACCAAATTTCTTTCACCTGAAGAAAGATATTTGGTTGTCAACTTGGTAAAGATGGTTGGAACCATCTGTACCAACCATCTGTACAGATGGTTGTACAGATTGATCATTCAATTCATTGAGAATTGAATGATCAATTCTCAATGATCAATTGAGAATTGATCGATCAATTCTTCAGATTGAGAATGATCTGAAAAATGGATAAAGTGGTTTTAGTATGAACAAGGCAAGCAAAAGTTAACCCTCAGGAAAATACTGACACATCCCTGCTGATAATTTAACAATGCTTAAAAATTTGGTCTGTGCTATGAAACAGTTCAAACAATTTAAATGACACTAAACTCAATCTTGGAGATTTTTAGAGCCTGTGTATAATTTTTAGTGTATGTGGACCTGAGAAAATTTGTAGTTTTAACTTGAGAACCCAGTTCTTGTTTCTAAAAATCACCTAATTCCATTTAACAATGCTGCAATGTTACAATGACGGTATGTAAATTTCTAAGCAGAACCGCAGGCCTTTGGTAAATAAGCAATGGTGAGTGTGCCAAACTATTCAGCATGTAATTAATCAATACTTTTGTTTCAGAATAAAGTACCATTTCAGCCAATTACAATTGCATTTCTGTTTGATTACATTTTTTTCTGTTTATATATATTGTCTTCTTTTCCCAAACTATAGTGCTGCCCTCTGCTGGCGAGTTTAATTATCTGCTGATAAAATAGTAACTTCCAAAAATACTTGTATATTTGAGATTATTTAACAATGACTTCAACACCAAAAAGGTAAGTTACAAAAAATTTATTTAACCAAAACAATACTTTTGAAAACATGGTTCAAACAAGAAAAACATTAAAACAAGCACTCGGAAAAGACATGTTGGAAATAAAAAATGCCTTTTGAACATGACTACATTTATGTTGGGAGGGTTATATTTAAACAAATACAGATTTTTCTTCATTTCCTCCTTTCTGCCAACAATACAGCAACAATAGTAGTCATAAAAACAGTCTTCCCTGGTTGCAGCCTGCACACTCATCTGGACTGTTCAACTGCAAAGACAGGAACAGAGACATTAGAAAATGAAAAGCTACAACAGAAAAGTCTAATGTCTTTATAATTCCGACTTTTAACAAGTTAACCGCTAAAGATTCATACATTTCAATGTCTGAATAGCAAACATTGCTTTAGCAAGCACCAGTGCTGTCTCCAGTGAAAGACTACTGACTTGGAAAGTGTGTGTGCTTTGCAGTAATATTGGCATTCACTAAATTTTCCACATTTTCTCGTGTTAAAACACAAAACTCAGTGAAATAATGCCTTTGTGTTTAGACGCCACTGTAATACTTTACACAGGTTTGCTTCTAGTATCGCCCTACATTTACATCAACCCATCAGCTCTAAACAACGTCCCAATCCCTAATCTCCCCACAGCGTGATGCTGCCTCCATCTACAGCGTTTTGCAAATGTGATCCAAATTGTTTCAAAGGTGGTAAACTGTATTCTACCTTTCAGATGTTTTACTTGTAAAATAAATTTGAAACTCATTTTCAAAATCATTTTCTTCCCACTTCTCAGTTATGCAGTATTTTGTGTTGGACTGTCACATAAAATCCCAAACTATACATTAAAGTTTGTGGCTGTAATGTGACAAAATTAGAAACAAGCTAATTTAAAGTGTGAATACTTTTTCAAAGCGCTGCAATATGTCTGAACATAAATGTTCCCAAAATGTAAGGTTTTGATTATCAGAGCACATGTGCTCAGATACTGGTACCGGACGAGAAGCTCCTTTAACCCATGCACTGCCACATGGAAACTTACTGTTTCCAACCTTGGAAACTTACTGTAGGAGGAGATGTCGATCTCGTCTGGTAGCTCTGCTACGTTGACCTCGAAGCGATCCTGGACTTCATTCAGGGTCTTAGCGTCAGTCTCATCTGAAACAAAGGTGATGGCCAGGCCTTTGGTTCCAAACCTGCCTGCACGGGCCACCTGATGTAAAAAAAATGTTTAATAAATAACGGCTCAAAAGACAATAAGCATCAGATAAACATAAACAAGCATACTTCCAAAGCCTGATTACGCATGTTTATCAATCCACACAAATTAAAACCATTCCAAAGACCAAATCTTTTAGATCTGAACCTACTCTGTGGAGGTATGTGTCAGAATCCTCTGGCATGTCGTAGTTGAAGACTATGTTGACTCTCTCGATGTCCATTCCTCGGCCAAACAGGTTAGTGGCAACCAGAATCCGCCTCTGGAAGTCTTTAAACTGCTGGTACCGGGATAACCTTGAGAGGGCCAGGAAAGCTTTCAGAAACCTCAAAAAATTATTCCTTTACATCCAAGAACTGTGAGAAAAGCTACCTATTGTTCATGGCAAAGCTGATATAGATATAGAATATAGATACAGAATTTTATAATCACAATTTTTAACAAAATTCTAGGGATGCAACAATAAATTTTTCCACTTCCGATACCGATACAGATATCTGAGGGATAGCATCAGTAGACCCCGATCTGATGCAGGAAAACATATCATATACAGATAAATGTATCTGATCATTCTGCAGCAGCACAGCACACTTAAATCTACCAGTACCTTCACAAATTTGGTCAAACATGTAAAAACAATTCAGCTTTAATTTGTTCAGTCAGAGCAATAAAGAGTATAAGAGCCAATGTAAAATACATAGTACACTGAAACTGACAAAAACAGCAGGTTTTCTCCGTTTGGTCAAACATGTACAAATAAATTAAATGAAATTATGAATTCTAAATATAATGCAAAATAAATAATAACGCATGACATCACTCAGAGCAGAAAGAGACGATTAGACAAAATAGATCTGAATTTATGAATTAGTCACTCTTTCACCAATAACCGAGCTACCATTTTTTCAATATCAGGACACAGATATTAATAATGGATTGGTATATCTGCAAAATACCCAAACACTAGAAGGTGAGCGATGCATCACATGACAATCCTCTGATGAAATCAGCTCCTACCTCTCCTCCTGTCCCATCCCCCGGTGGATTGCTATAGCAGGGAAGTTCTGCTCCACCAGCAGCTGAGACAGGGCAACGCAACGATTCACAGACTTCACAAAAATCACCACCTGTCATGAGCCGAAGGAAAACGTGATGTTCTAACCATTTATTATTTATTAAGATAAAAGTAAAATCAAGAGGGGTAGAAGAGGCATCAGGTGTACCTGGTTGAACTCAAGCACATCGAGGAGGTCAAACAGCTTCCTGTTCTTCTCGCTGTCCTTCAGCTTGCAGTAGTACTGCTGTAAGCCATGCAGTGTCAGTTTAGTCTCATCGTCCACAAATACTTCCATGGGCTGCGAAGGAAGGGAACAAATGAGTAAAATTAGCTGTATCAAGATATTTATGAGTTATTTTAGAAATGTAAAGCACAAAGGGAAAAGCTAAATGCTCTTCCCGGTTGCTCTCTGTGTCTGTCCTCCTGCACATCAGCGCAGCCATGTGACCGCTGCCTATGGCCAGAACTGCTCAGGGGGTTCACTTTGCCCCCCTGAAATGGACACTTATGACACCAACAGCCACAAGTGGGCAAAGCTACGGGGGCTTTACTGCGAGCAATGCATTACACTCATCACAAACAGGAAGACCCATGTATTTTAGGTGGGTTAACCTGCACCTGAAGGCAGGGTAATGAAGCTTTAAGGCACAAAAAAAAAAGATTATTTCCTCAAAAATAACAACCAACAGGCAACAAAAGCTACAAAGATACACACTCAATAAAAAATGTCCCTGGCATCTTGAAGACATGTTTAATAATTTTCTAAACAAATACTTGAATATTCAGTGGAAATTTGTTTCATAGGTTCTCAAACATTAAATTTAAATCAACAACTTTCATACTGTTTTATTATTGGTCATTTCTTAACAAAAACATAGCTACAAATAGTAGTTCAAATTTTGTTAAGTAATTGTACACTTTGTCCTAGCTATACACATTTTCCTTTGTGGTACAGAGTTTATGGAAGTGATTTTGACTTGCATAAGAGAAAGTTATACTGGCAAAAAGTAAAAAAAAAAAAAAAAAACATCACCACCTTTCTTTCTAAAAGATTTTTAAGGCAAAAAAAAAATTAATCACAAAAGCATTATTTTAGGAAGGTGGTGATTTACAAATGCAGACTGAAATAACTCCCTTTATTGTTTTGTTCATTATTTTTGCGAGGGTAGCAAAATATATTGCAAATGTATCATCATCACAATATCAGTGTGTGCAAAATTCATATCGCAATAGATTGTTTAGAGCACAACAATTGTTGCTTAATATATTTTATAATAATATGGATCAAAAAAGCAAATAAATAATAAACACGACACCTAAATCCTATGGTAGATCTATGGGATGAGGTAAAAATAAGACCGCTAAGAGGATCCACACATTTTTCCAGGGTTGCCTCATCATACCAACTTGCCTCTTCCATACATGAATCTGCTCAGTGATAACTTACATCCTGCATGAACTTGCGGCAGACGGGGCGGATCTCCTTGCTTAGCGTTGCGCTGAACATCATAACTTGTTTCTCATGAGGTGTCAGTCTGAAGATCTCCTGCACATCACGCCTCATGTCTGAAGGACAAAAATATCCAAAAAGCATTTAATATTTGCTATTTTCTAACAGATACTTTATGTACACAAGTAACTAAACTGTGAACAATCATAACATGTCGGTAATTTGTCTTCTTTCTTTTGTGTCCAGTTGACTCCTCTAACTCACCCAGCTGCTCCAGCATCTTATCGCACTCGTCAAGCACAAAGTGTTTGATGTTCTTCACACTCAGAGTCTTGTTACGAATGAGGGCCAGCGTACGGCCTGGAGTTCCTACAACGATGTGAGGGCAGTTCTTCTTCAGGACGTCTTCGTCCTTCTTGATGGCCAGGCCCCCAAAGAACACAGACACCTTGACGTTGGGCATGTACTTGGAGAAGCGCTCGTACTCTTTGCTAATCTGGAAGGCCAATTCTCGTATGTGGCACATCACAAGAACAGACACCTGGTACAAACAAAATGAGAATCGTCATGTCGTCGGTTCTTTGTATTTCGATTAAAACCTGATGCTATTGAAGCTGCTGTTTCTAAAAGAGCAGCTTGTTAACATTACCTAGAAGATCTATAAAGAAACATATTGTTGACTGACTCAACCTTTTCAAACCTTTTATTCACTTTCACTGCATCACATCTTTTCAAAAACTTCAGACTTGACAAGAAATATGAAATTTTGTATGTATTTCATTTTTTACTATTCAATATTTTTATGCCCTTTTTTGTCAAAAAGAACAAAAATTCACAAAATGTTTGTTCACAAAACAAACATTGTACAAAATGTACAAAATATACAACATTTTCCAAAAATAAACAGTAATGTGGGATATTTAAAACCTTGATTAGTTCAAAAATTAACAACATTGATTTTGGTGCATTATTATTTTTTGGAGAATTTAGAGCTGGAAGAAAAGAGCAATACTTTTTACCTCCAAGTCCCAAAATGTACTTACTCTTATCAAAGTATAATAAAAATTCTATATTTTTCTTTATTTTTTTCCCCTTTTACTGCATCAAATCTTTTCAACAACTTACATACAGACAAAAGTCTAGACAGATATAGGCATAGATATAGAGCCAGTTTTCTTAGGCTCTTGTGGATTGAATTGTACATTATGGGATTGGAGAGAAAAGTGGAAAACGTGTAGCAAACAGTCCACAAATATAGTCACCCATCGCTCCAGTCTCTTTTATTTTTAATTTTTTCTATGTTTTTATGCCCTTCCTGTCATGTATAGTACCTTGAATTGCCTTGTTGCTGAAATATGCTATGAAAATACATTTGTCTTTTTGGCCAAAGTTTCATTTAATCAACTTTTAAGCCAACTAAAATATTGATAGTCTAGAAAACCAATAAGCAGAAATACCAGCTTGGGAAACAAAGATGCTTTGAGGGTTGAGAGTGTTTTAAAGATCAACTCACCTGACCATCCACAGGTTCAATCTGCTGCAATGTGGCTAACACAAACACAGCCGTCTTTCCCATACCAGACTTTGCCTGGCAGAGAATATCCATGCCAAGGATAGCTTGAGGAATGCACTCATGTTGAACTACAAACGAAGAAAACGGCAAATAATTAATAATAAGAAAGATCTTCAGACATCACATAGATCAAATGACGATCTAAATAGCTGCCTAAACTACAATCAAAATGCCTTTATGAATCAAAATTATAACCAATATTTACAATTAATTTATTCAATAACATTTTATTTGAGGTTTTAAATGCGAGTTACCTTCTGAAGGATGCTCAAAACCGCAGTCAACAATGGCGCGGAGCAGCTCTGGTTTAAGGAGGAAGTCTCTGAAGCCCGAGCTGTGGATGGATACATAGGAACCTTTCACCTCCTTCTTGTTGGCAGGGGTGCCGCTTTCGGGGAGTCCCTGGGGCTCATCGTCCTCCTCATAGTCCAGAAGTTCATTATCGACGTCATTCTCTGCCATCTGGATCACAATGGGGAGGGGAAAGGGGAAAACTAAATGCACATGTTTGTGTATTTTAGTTACACAAATTGTTCACACAAAGAAATTCTCAAGGAACCTCATGAAATAGACATCCCACCAACTTCACTCACAATTACGTGTAGAAACCAAGAAACCATATAAATTTAATATTAAATATGCAAACTGAAACCTCTGAAGTTAATGACTACACGTAGAAAATGTGGAAGCTTTGCCTTTTCTTAATAAAAAAAAAAAAGGGCACAGCAGCATGGATGGCATCTGAATTAAGAACAAAGCATCTTGAACAATAAACAATGAATAATTAGATGTTTTGACATAACGCCTGACACCATATTTGGAGAAAACGAATCTAAAAATCTACAACCTAAAACCAACACAAAGGTGGAGGGGTGATGATTTCTGCTTTTGTGAAGCCATAAAAAGCAGAAACGAGACCAGTGAGTGAAATGCAATGCCATCTGTTCAACAGCTGAAGTTACGATCCAAAGAAACTCTACGGAAAGGAAAAGGCATAGCGATGCTCAAACCAAACGTTATACCCCAGATGATTTAAATGTAATAATAGACCTTCACTTAAACAGAGCTTACACAAGTTCTGTCAAACCTCAACAAACTTTGAGTATTTTCAATAAGCGAAGTCTAAGTTTTCCCTACGGCAATCAGTTGATATTTGGTTTACTTTGTAAAATGTTTTTACCATCTAGAGTATAAAACAATGAGATATAAGATTACTGACAGGTAAAGTGAATAATATCTTTTCATGTGGTACCTGGATGAGATATATTAATCACAGAGTTAAGTTATTGACTAAATTAATTAATTATAATTCATTTAAAAAAAGATTATACATTTTAGGAATTTCACCAGGGCCCAATTGTGATTGCTAAACAACTGGGTCAGAGCATCTTCAAAGCTGCAGCCTTTGTGTGGTGTTGCTGGTCTGTTGTGGTCAGTTGTCTATAAGTGGTCCAAGGAAGGAACAGCTGTGAATTGACAATAAGGTCATGGGTAACTAATGTCCACTGACCCACATGGAAAGTACAGATGAACTACTGCAGAACAAGTTTCTGAGAAAGTTAATGCTTTCTGAAGTAAATGATGTCTGGTTTCACAGTGCATTGCATTTTATCCTGTATGATGTTGCATCGTTGTAGATCAATCTGTGTAGAAAGAGTTTTCATTTGATGGCTATGGACTTTTTTTTGCTGGTCAATGCTCTCTGTCACAAACAAAGGTGTTTCAGGAATGGTTTCAAGTGTTGATTTCCCCCACAGAATTCCCCAGATCTCAAACCAATTGAACATCTGTTCGATGTGCGGGAAACACCAGTCCAACCCAGGTAGGCCCACTTCAAAAACAGAACATTAAAAAGGATCTGGTGCTAAAAACTTGGCGTCCAGGTTGCCCCAATGGGTCTAATGAAGGCAAAGCCGCAACGGGTCAGAACTCTTTGACCAGCAAGGTAACACAATGCTATGCCTGTTCGCCGTATGACATATTAAATATTAGAGTGGGTTTGATGATGCATTTTGATGCTGTTATAGATGCTAAGTTTCAGTGATATTGTGTTGGTTGCAAGTTAGCTCGGCTAACCTTAGCAGGCCCCGGCTTACCAAAGATAAATAAATAAATATTGAGAGGAAAACAACGAGAATGCTCTCTGTTTGCTCACAATTAACCAGCTGTTTTGACTTTTATGTATTTCACTATATACCGAGCTTAAGCGTTGTAGAGTGCTGGACGCGCTGACCTGAGCTAACGAACACATACAAAAACAATGAAGTCCTTCTCCTTCATTCATACAAACTGGTTAGCATGCTTAGCAGAGACGAGTATTGTGCATGGGATATCAGCCTCTAATATTTAGGTCCACAGCCATATGAGGTCAATTTCAATTCGACATGTTTTAGAAATAAAACTCACCATAACTTCACCTAAACACAAACGGTTACCCCAATTTACAACGGTCTGATATTAATGCGCCAAACATGGCAGTTAGCAAAGCAAATGTTACATCTGAAATGTCTCCAAAGCCATTGGAAAATAAAATAAATATTCCTTTGCAGGTTGGAGTTTGCACACAATTAGACGTCCACAAAACGCATTATGAAAAGTGAAAACATAGTGTGTTGTTACCTTGAGTCTGTCCTCCGCTGCTGTTATTTAGCGTCAACCACAGTGCCAGCTAACGGCTATTCACAGGAGAGCAGACTGGACACAAGAAGATGCTGCGTTCGCGAACACCTCCGAAATTCGGAATAGAGTCGATAGAGGGCGCTATAGTATGGAGGACTGTGAAGGATGATATATTATCATCATTAACCATAACATAACCTTTTAGACGATGCTGTAATTGGCATCTTTTTAACATTTGTTAAGCTTTACATTTACATGCTTAGCACAGCAGCACTTTCCACAGCTGGTAAAGTTTTCTTTGCAAAGCGCCATTTTGGTAGGTTCTTCTTTTCTTTGCTTGAAATATCCCAAAGTTGAATTTTTCTGAGAAATTACAAACTAAATTTATATATTCTCAGTATCAAAATAAAGCTAACACTCTGGAGATTTCATCAGGTATACAAACATCATAGTGAATTGTTTCAGAGATAGAATGGGACATAAAAAGAATATATAGATTTTTTTCTCACCTAAAATTTTTCTGAATTATACAGTACATAAATATTTTTAAAATATCATTAATAAAGCCATAAACCTTTGACATCCCTTAATCTAATGGCACAGTCTGATTTATTCAGTATTCTGTTCTGGTCAATATGTGTAAACCTTTATATATAAATAATCCGTAATTTTGGTTTTGGACATAAATAACTTTTAAGAAAATGTTAGTATTTGTTGGTATGTTTTAAAAAAGTGTTTGCTGACTGAGTATTGTGTGAAAATAACATAAAATGTAAAAGTATTTTTACATTTAATGTTCCTTTGAGCTGTACATCTCAACCTTTGCATCACCTAGTAGTTAATTATCAGAAAATGTAAAAATTGAAGATAAAGATAAGAAATACTCAAGAGAAATTTTAGAGGAGAAGAGAATAAGACTAGTAAGAATTATATATCCCCTCCTGCACGTCAGCTCACGAGTTCTCATTGGTTGTCAACACCAGAATAAAACCTGTATGATTCTACATTGTGCGTAAATCCTTGAGGGTGCTACAGTGTGTCATAGAAGTGACCAGAATAGACTCACATTGTGCTAATTGCATTTTGTTGTTTTTTGAAAAGTGGCTACATAAAGCAGGAAAGGTCAATGGTCAAGCTTGGTTGGTTCACAGTTGTGTCCTACTTTGGAGGCGATGTGCTTAAATCAATCTGACCCTGCTTTGAACTTCTACACGACATTTTCCCTACCTGTCTACCAAAAAAATTTGATCTATTCTGAAATTAAATCACACAGTAAGTGACTCTATTACTAATTACGCTAGTTGTGATCTGTTAGTTGTGCTGCATTTCAGTTTTGAGAATCAGAGTGAAGGGGAAATATGAATGAATATGTTAATTCTTTTTATTCCACTTGCCAATTATGACTTAGTGTTGAACTTTCACACCAAATCTACATAAATGTGTTGTAATATTATAAAAACTTTTTTTTTTTAAATCCTAACCAACAGAGCCCTCCATATGCATGTAAACATGAGAAAGTTTGTCCCCTTGGTGGCAATGCAATATTGGCAGACCTGACATGGCATCAGTATGGAAAGCTTATGAAATGAACTTATAAACAATATTTTTCAAAAATAGCTGTCTGTGGTCAATTCTTTTTTTCTACTTTTTTAAATCACAGACAGTCATTATACTGGGCTTTAGCATTAAAAGGATTAAAGTATAAAGTTGTTGCAAGTAGGTAAAATAAAAAATTATGGGTTTAAGTTTAAGAGAAGGAAATGTTCCCAGGCAGAACATAAGCACAAAGATCAGAACAGGGAACAGAAACTGCACAAAGACGGAAAGTCTTAATTCAAACAGGTGTAATGATTAACTAACAAGAGACTGCAGAACAGGCCAAGAAAATAAAGAGACCCAACATGAAGTCAAAGTTTTTTTTTTTCAAGCTGCAAAAGTACTAAATTGAGATTACAGAATAAAAGCTCAGCCTATTTAAAGAAGAACAGGACAGAGATATTTATTTATTTATTTAAAGACCTTTCTGTATTTACCGTAGCTACTTTTTTATCAATGGTAGTGATTACGTACACTATCTACCTATCACGTACATTACGTGATAGATAGATAGATAGATAGATAGATAGATAGATAGATAGATAGATAGATAGATAGATAGATAGATAGATAGATAG